>PVIH01006660.1:0-108576 GCA_004025045.1 Sigmodon hispidus
TGGCCTAGTCTAGGGTATGGCCCCTGGCCTAGTCTAGGGTATGGCTCCTGGCCTAGTCTAGGGTATGGCTCCTGGCCTAGTCTAGGGTATGGCTCCTGGCCTAGTCTAGGGTATGGCTCCTGGCCTAGTCTAGGGTATGGCCCCTGGCTTAGTCTAGGGTATGGCTCCTGGCCTAGTGTAGTGTATGACCCCTGTCCTAATCTAGGGTATGGCCCCTGGCCTAGTCTAGGGTATGCCTCCTGGCCTAGTCTAGGGTATGGATCCTGGGCTAGTCTAGGGTATGGCTCCTGGCCCAGGCCAGGGTATGGCTCCTGGCCTAGTCTAGGGTATGTCCCCTGACCTAGTCTAGGGTATGGCTCCTGGCCTAGTCTAGGGTATGGCTCCTGGCCTACTCTAGTGTACGGCTTCTTGCCTATCTAGGTTATGGCTCCTGACCTAATCTAGGGTACGGCTCCTGGCCTAGTCTAGGGTATGGCTCCTTGCCCAGGCCAGGGTATGGCTCCTGGCCTAGTCTAGGGTATGGCTCCTGGCCTAGTCTAGTGTACGGCTTCTTGCCTAGTCTAGGTTATGGCTCCTGGCCTAATCTAGGGTACGGCTCCTGGCCTAGTCTAGGGTATGGCTCCTGGCCTAGTCTAGGGTATGGCTCCCAATTGGCTCAAGCTGTCACCAGTATTCCAACCTCCAAGATAGTGATTGCCCTGGAAATAAAAAAAAAGATGCCTGAAACAAAGAGACTCTTGTTTGGGGTTCACTTAGGTGGAAACAGTGAGAAAGGGCACACAGAGATCAGTTGTGGAGACAGAGGTGGCTATGAGGCAAGGATGTGAGAGTCAGGAGGCCCTTCAGCTTGAGGTTGTCCTGAAGCTCTCAGACCATTTATGGCCGCTCTGCCTGTGGATGGCTGAGTCTGTTGACCGAGGTGCTCCTGTGATATAAATGTGATACAGTTATACTCCGGAGAATATTTATATTGGAACATTGCACTAAATCTACAGCAGTTCTCCCTGAAAGCTCACTGTGTTTTTGTGTCCTGTGTTCATGTGCTGGCTGGAGACTTAATTCTATCAGTGGCTTCATGAGAAGAGGAGGTGAATTCTGAACTCGTATACTTGCTCTGTTTCTCTATTTAACGCCTTCCAGGATGCTATAATGCAGCAAGGACCTCACCAGGGGCTGGTGCTATACTCTGGAAGTTTCTAGACTTCAAAACTGTGAATGGAGTACATTTACTTCTATTCTTATAAATTATCTTATATCAGATATTCCAGTATAGAACAGAAGACAGATGCTCATTGTCTTAAACAACAAATCCACTTGACAGGTATATAAATACATGTGAAGTCCCCTTCATGAGTCAGATACTGTGCTCAGGTCCATACTGACCCTTGAGAATCACTTGTTCATTTGCCTTTTCATTTTCTATTATTTCAGAAGTGGGAAGGTGGACATGGCACTTCAAGAGCCTGTGCCTGAGCTCTCTGAGGGCCATGAAGAGGCTAAGTACTTCCTAAAAGAGGAAGTGGTTGTACCTGGTCTCCGCGGTGCCACTCTAGACTACTTGGCAAGCTCCAAGCCTTCTTAGCAATATCCTACCTGAAACAAAAGAATGGACAAGGCCCAGTGAACAGCACCAGAGTTTGTCTTCTGGCTTTCATATTCAATCACGTACATATGTGTTGGTTTTTTGCACGTGACTCATGAATGGAATCTCAACACCAGGAATACTACACTAGAGTTTATTAGCAGGACAGCAGGCAGAGGTGCGGGACGAAAGGGCGCGGAGAGAGAGGGAAGGGAAGGGGCTTGTGGGAGCGCTTTCTTTAAGAGAGTGGGTGGGCCCATGTTTCCATAGCCACACCCAGGGGCATAGTTGCAACTCTGATACATTTCAGGTGAATGCGGGCCTTGGGAATGCTTACAATATGGACACTCATGTACGCACATCTGTATACTTATATACCCACCCATACACAAGCATATATGACCACATTCATACATACCTCCATGCAGCAAACAAAATGAACATTAAACATCCTGATATGTGATGGCAAGAGATCCTCAACCCGTTTCAGGGACCCAAAAGGGGCTTGAAGTTTTACAATCTCAACAGAATAGGACTATCTTTAATTAAGAAACAGACCCCAAATGCTTATTATCACAACCATCTCCAAAAGCAGAGAGACCTAGGTCTCAATGACTTCTTTACCCAAACACCATTCTCTTGGAATCAGTCAGAAAGGCTCCATCTATTAAAGCAGATATATTGTTTATTACTATTCTAAATAACAGAGGGGTGCTGTCTAAGGAATGCCTGGTAGAACTTTTGTCTAGAGTAGGGGGGTTTATAGTACAGGCTGTACACACTATAGGAAGGAAGTGACAGTAAAAAGGAAGCTATGGAAGAAATGCAAGCAGTATATGTTGAGCAAGCTGCAGCTGGGGAAATTCTCAGCACAAGAACCTATAGTGAGCTATAGGTTCTGGATCCTAAGAGCCACAAAGTCTTTGTAACAACTACTATCAAAGACAGGTATGAATGAAGGTCCTTTCTTTTCAGCTTCCCTGTAGTATTTATTTATATTTTGGTAATGATTTGATAGAAGTGACTCCATCTTGATTTGACCAACTTCTACATGATCTTCAAATGAAGATCATTGCAAAGAAAGATGGCGGAAGTCATCTTGTTTCCCTGGAGACTAAGGACAGGTCGTCTCCTTTATCTGCTCTCTCACCTGGTCTGCATCACCTTGGGTTCCTTTAGCAAGTGCTCATTTCCTCTCTTCCAATCTCATGGCTCTAGTGGGTGACCTCATTCCTGAGGTAAGCAAACACTTTATTTCAGCCCCAGTGACCATGTCACGGAAAGGTGGCTGCCAGATGCCTCAGTGAGGGTAGACTGCAGCCAAGCTAGAAATCACAAAGCATCACTGTCTTTCTACCCGCTTGCTGAGTCTGGGCTGTGTATCCCAAGCTAAAGGCAGGAGGTAGAGAAAACAAGGGGCTATTGACACTGTTACCTGTGTGCTCAACTCCGGCTTCTGCCCCTGAAGCTACTGGAAGCTGAAGGACGTCACTACTTAATACTAACCAGGATGCTTTTCGTAATGAGCAGCTGACAGCCAGACCATAGCTACTTGGACAGCAAAAGAAACTTTCTTCCTTACAACACTAGGGAGGCCTGACTTGGAGGCAGGCCTGGGGCAGTTTGACTGTGGCTCAAGGATATTTCAAAACTTATGTCTCTCTCTCCTCTATGCATAACTCCATCTTAGGGCTGGCTTCCCTTGTGATAACGAACTGGCTGCAGGAAGACTACTGACTTCACATTCAAATTCTACCCTACCCCACCCCAAATGGAGTACGCCCTGCTCACAGAAGACCTCTTTCTCAGGAGCAGCCCAAAAGTCTCCCCTCCTATTTTATTGACCAAAGCCAGGGAACATGACCCATGGCCAGGGAATAGCTATGCATGATATAGCTTCTGGCAGAAGGTGGAGAGCTGGGTGGGGAGCAAGCAGAAAAAGACAAGTGTCAGGAGGCAACGAGATGACCATTCAGCTTTCCCTAACTCACACAGTGCGCCCAGAAGGTGGATGGTGGGAAGCGTGATGCTGAGAAGGATGTGGTGGGAGGACACTGTTTACTGTGCTTCATGGGGAAGCAACAGGAATGAATTCTGCTTCATCAGCACCTTTAAGGAATTCCTCAAATTAAACTTGCAAGTGTAGTTTACAATTATCAAATCCTATCAGTCCCCTTCCCAAATTATTTCACCTGCATTTTTCACAATAGTTCTCCCTTATTGCCATCTTGAACAGCCAATTATAAAATATCTACATTATGCTGACACACATAGGCCTATGTATTCCAGGTCTAGAGCCCCTTGACATTGACGTGTCCTTCAGGAGTTTCAGTCTTTTTCACTTGGAGGCTTCTCCTCTTCTGTCCCTTCCTGTTACCTCTACCTTAGTCCTTTCCCTCTTTCCTTCTTTCTCTCTCCTCTCCTCTCACCCCCAGACACCCACCTCACCCACCCCCAGCTTCGCTGGACAGGTGCAGAGACAAGGCCTGACCAAAGGTAGAACATTCTCTGCCTGGCGCAGGGTCAGTACCTGTGAACCTCAGAGGCAATGCTCCAGCCTTCAGCCAGCACTCCTGTCTTGGAAGAGGCAGGACAGGAAGTACCCATCTGTTGCCTGGTCAGTGGAGAGGATTGCATGAGAAGCAAGGGATGGAAGCGGGTAGGAGACTTTCACAATGCATTAACACAAGGTCCTCAGACCTCTTTATCCTACCAAGTCCTAGATTTGAGGAGACTGAAAGAGCAACACTGCTGCAGAGCCCCATCTTCTCCCTGATAGACTTCTAGTTCATGAAGCAGACCCTTACCCCTGGTCATCCACATCCACTGGGTGCTTTGAAGGTTTTCCATATTCTAGTCCTAACATTTATTCTGTGTCTTTCTTTGGAAGGACATCACATTCTTACGTCTGTTGTGTGGCACTATTGTTGGAGAAATGTGAAGGAACATCTATCTATTCATCACAATAGAGAGTCAATGATAAATCACAGTAACAGTATCACCAAAGTCTAATGTAAACCAATGAGTCAGTTGGAGTTACTTACAGAAGGATAGGCGAGGGACTACCTACAGGAGAATGGAGCCCATTCCAGATGAGGGATGGCTCATAATAGCTGAGACCCTGCAGCTCTCTGTAGGACTTACTAGCAGCTCCTCAGATCAGAAAGTCTCCTCTCCTAGGCAGTGTTTATTGCTTATATCACCATGGAGAGGGGGACCTTTGTGATACTGTAAGTTTCAGGGACTCATTGAGACATGTTAGTTGTCTACTTTCTGAAATTTTAAGAACTTCCCTTTAGAAGTTCCTGGATCACAAAGAGCTTCCCACAAAGATGGAATGTTGGTACCCAACAGTCTCTGAACTAAAGGAGCAATGAGACAAAAAGTTATTCTCAATGCCAAATTATAATTATTATATCAGTCATATCATTATTACCACTATGGTAGTACTTGGATTAAACACAGACCTTGTACATGCTAAACAAACATCCTGGGCTACATGCCCAGTCCTTTTCAGTTACTAAACTGTTAAAGGTCTCCATGGAGCAGACAGAGGAAACTATTATATGCACTCACAATTGTAAGAGTCCAAAGCCTGAGCATGATTTTCTCCCAAATAACTGAGCAGATGGAAGCCTGGAGGAGCACACCACCAGGCCCTAGATACTTGACAAGAGAACATGAATCAGACCCCTGGTGACATGGCTTCCACAGAAGCAACCATCAGAAAAAGCAAGATAATGGACTTTTAAGGTCTGTATCTGAGGAGTTAAATTTTCAAAGCTAGAACAATGATGCAGACACCATGGGTAACCTAGAGAGAGCAGTGTAAAGTGTTCTGAGTGTCCTCTGCTCTATCTTGGTGACCTTTGATGGCCTGGAAACACAGTGACAGTCCTGCCTTCCCCATCAACTTCCTGAAGCCAGACTCCCCTCTAAAACTATTAGATTCTTATTTTATATAGTAAGTTAATGGAACATTTGTAAAATAAATCAGAATAGTCATTGTGAGTGACTATTTAAGGAAAAGAAACTTATCCTATAAGGATAAATTTCATAAATAAATAAATTAATTTCTAGAAATAAATAGATAGATAAAAATTAATTCTTCTAGAATCTAGAAGAAATGGGCACACCCTACTGTGTGTCTTCCTCAGTGGTCTGAAACAAAACAAATCAGTTGACTTTTCTTGACTTGGGGAGGGTGTATGGAATACTAGTATCTTTGAATCATCTGCCTGGTACATGCATACATGAGATCAATAAGCCATAAACAAGAAACAAAATGCTATTACCTAGTTGATTAATATAAAGCCCTATAGCATGAATAGACGTCAAAAGTACTGTGCTAAGTGAAGCCAGATGTAGAGGACTGCCATGTCCAGAACAGGCAAATGCATAGAGAAGTGGATCACTGGTTGCCAGAGGGTAGACTGGAGGAGAAACGGAATGTAATTATTTAATGGTTACAGAATGTTTTCAGGAGTGATTAAACTCTGGAATGAAGTCAAAGTATTGGTTACACAACACTGTATACACTAAATATTACTGAAGTAAACACTTTAACAATAAACAATTATATGTTCTCTAAATTTCACCTCTTCTCTGAAAGACAGAAGAGAGGGGGAAGAAATGAAGGAGAGACGGGGTGGGAAGAGGCTACCTTCCAAAGTTTATTACAGGTGTATCACTACAAGGACTCCCCATACATAATACATACACAGGCTGCCCAAAAAGGAACATGTATATGAAAGAGAAATATCTTTGCTGAGAGACTACTTCACAACCATAAGGTGATACCAATAGCATACTGATCCCCAGTTAAAATGCAAATATAGCCACACACTCTCATTTGCCTTGAGAGGCAGCAATAGCCCTCAATGGCTGGGCATCCAATGATCAGAGGAAAAATTCTGGAACAAGCACTTTTCCTTTGGACCATGTCTCTCCCAGCTAATCACAAAGAACCAGTGCTGTGTGATTCCCCTCATGTGTGGAATTTACAATCGTCATAAAGAGAAATTAAAATGATAGCTTCCAGAAGCTGGAAAAGAGAAAGGGGGAACTTGTGTTTAGTAGGTAGCATTTCAGCTCAGGAAGATAAAAGAGTTCTGGAGATGGATGGTGGTAATGGCAGCCCAACAATGCAAGTGTGGTCAATACCACTAAAGCGTATAATATAAGGTTTGTAGTAGTAAAAATTTATGTTAAGTGTATTTTAGTTCAATTTTAAAATATGGTTGGAGAGGGAACCATTAAGAAAACTTTATTTCCAATATTATTTGACTCTTTGAGTATTCATATATTGTGAAATACTCGTATAGATAAATAAGACTGAGAAGAAAATTAAACATGAAAAAGTCGGGAAGAAAAAGATGAATTATTCCAGGGAAGAAAAGAGAAGGAGATGGAGAAGACGAAGATATAGGGACATCCAGAAACAGCTGAAGGGAGCCTTGTGGAACATGGCAAAACCTTACAGAAACACAACATCTACCACCAGGTGCTTTTGAAGCTGTCTGGCTGAAGAGTGAGACATAACCAACCCCAAGTGAAAGCAACCACTGGCCATCTAGTCTGCCCTGACAGAGCCTCTGTTTGCCAATAAACAAAATGAAAAGTGTTTAAGAGTGTATCTCATTTCTAGTCCTGCTTTTTCCATTTCATCAAACCCCAAGGAGAAGCCTTGTATAAGGGCATATTCTCTATTATAATGAAATAATTGAATTTCTATAGTTTATTTATTTTGAAAGAAAAAAAGAGGTTTGAGCTGAGTAGATATCTCAATGAATTAAAAAAACTTGCTTGCAAGGCTAATAACCTGAGTCTAGCTCTCTGGAAACTAAATAAAAAACAGATGCAGCAGCATAACGGTCTGTAATCCCAGCATGCCTATGGAAAGTGGGAAGCAGAGACCAGAGACTTCTCAAACACTATAGAAAGGGGAATTCCAACACCTGACGCTTGTCCTCCTACCTCCACACATGCACTTTGGCACATATGACCCTGGACTCACACATGAACACACCAGACAGAGAGTGGGGAGGAGAGAGAGAGAAGCACAGATGGCAAGACTGTGCCTGGGAAACCTTAAAGGCCACCCCCAGCAACACACTTTCTCCACCAAGGCCACACCCACTCCACCAAGGCCACACCTACTCCACCAAGGCCACACCTATTCCACTAAGGCCACACCTATCCCACCAAGGCCATGCTTCATAATCTTTATAATACTTCTTAAATAGTTTACAAGTGAAGCCTAAGCATACAAATAGTATGAATCTATGGGCACTAATTTCATTTAAACTACCAGATATGGTGTGATAGTTTTAGTTATCAACTTGGCTGGATCCAGAATCATCTAGAAGATAAGCCCCTGGGAAAGCTTTTAGAGGTTTATTTTGATTAGGTAAACTGAGTGCACCATTCCCTGGGTTAGGATCTGATCCTGAACAGTTTAAAAAGAAAGTAAGCTGAATACAGATGTAGTCTGTAGTTTCTGTCCCAGCCAGAAACTCTCAAAAAGCTGATACCCAGCAGCTGATGCCCCAAAATTGAGGCTTAGTTTCTATAATTAGTAACTGTTGGGCCAGTAGTTCAAGCATATTACTATCTAGCTTTTACTCTCAAATTAACCCATGATTCTTCTCTATGTTTAGCCATGCGACTTGGTACAGTTTCTCAGTGCAGCATTCTCACCTTGCTTCCTCTTCATCTGGCTGGCATCTGCTGCTCTGCCTTTCCTCTTCCCAGAATTCTCCTCGTCTGGTTGCCCCACCTCAACTTCCTGCCTCTATTGGCCAATAAAACCAATGTAAATGAAAAAACTTCACAGTATAGAAGAGCATTATCCCCCACACAGACATCCATCGCTCTCTGCTTCTTAACGGTGGCTGTGATATGAGCAGCCTCTTCCAGCTCCTGTAACCTTGACTCTTCCACAGTGATGGACTGGAACCTGAAACTGTTATCCAAACTAAACTTTCCTTAAGTTTCTTTTGTCAGGAAAATAACCAAAAGACATAGAAAACCAGGGAACCAGAGAATGGGCAGGAGATAATCGTATGACCTTCCAGTAGGCTCTACCTCTTAGAGGCCCTACCTCCACTTAATATCACTAAGGTGTTGTAAATGGTTCTGGCCCAGACTTTTTGGGCCTGAACTAGAGGTTTGGTCTTACTCTCAGTCCTGTTTAGCCTCAAATAATCACACATAGGCTTGTTTTATTTTTACGCTGATTGACCTAGGGCCCAGGCATATAATTCGCTAACTCCTTCACCTGAACTCAACCCATCTAATTCAGCCACGCAGCTCAGTACCTTTACTCAGAGCAGCATTTCCTCTGCAGCTCCAGCGACTCTGGCATCTGTGTCTGCTCTGAGATGTTCCTGAGTTTTTTTAGCCTGGTAGCCCTGCCCACATTTCCTGTTTGCCTTTGGCCAATCAGCTTTTATTAAACCCATAGGCCGGACAAATATTTACATTACCAGCATAATCCCACTACGCTAAGGAGATGCACTTGTGTTGCTAGTATTTTTTTTTAAAGATTTATTTGTTTATTTATTTATTGGGGAACTAAACTTCTAACTCGAAGAGCAAGACCACATAAGCCTAAGTCATCTAGAATCCTGTTCTCAGAAAAGATGCATCCTATCATCACGCACATGGCAGAGAAGGAATAGACCAGAAACTCAGAATTCCCAGAGTCCAGAGAACTCTAGTAGAGGAAATTGCCTTGGAAACAAGTCATTGAAAGAGAAATGACCTGGGCTGGAGAGATGGCTCAGCAGTTAAGAACATTGACTGTTCTTCCGGAGGACCTGAGTTCGATTCCCAGCATTCACATGGCAGCTAACAACTGTCTATAAGTCCAAGATCTGACACTCTTACACAGTTATACATGCAGGCAAAACAACATTAATTCATATAAATTAAAAAAAATAAATATTAAAAAATGAGAGAAAGGACCATTTCTCAGGAGGGGGCAGTGGCCTCATGCTTCTCCTTATTGCTGAGGTCCAGCAGTCTAAAGGACAAAAACCTGCCTGGAGGAGCATCTCAGAATATAGGAAGTTCCCTAACTCCTTTATTCAGGGAGAAAGTTGTTTCCTGGACTCTTATTCTGAGAACGTCTGACCTTACACAAACTTATCACAGTGTACTGAGCACTCAGAGAACTGGCCTGCCCCAATCCCCACTCCACCCCCAATACCCACTTGGACTTCACAGGCCCTGGGAGGGTGGACATAGAGACTGACTACAGAAGACTTAACACCACTTCCACTTTCGTGGACAGACAGGTTTCGTAGTTATATCTTCCAGGCAAATTTTGCAATAGGAGAATGAATAATCATCCAGAAATAAGAACCCTGTCCTGCTAATCTCATGAAGATTAAATCTGACGGCACAGAGTGAACTTTCATATAGGTATCCAAATCTTGAACCATTGGAGGGGGCAGTAAAAATGTTATCTAAGCTATTATGATCCTGAGGTCATGAAATAAGCAAGAAAGAATGGCAAAACATACGGAGTTTTGTCTTTTTCTCCCTGTGGATTAAAGGGGAGATTAAAGGGGGGATGCACCTGTGTTGGTAGTTTAAAAAAAAAGATTTATTTATCTATTATGTATACAATGTTCTGTCTACATGTGTCCCTGCAGGCCAGAAGAGGGCACTGAATCTCATTTCAGATGGTTGTGAGACACACCATATAGTTTCTGGGAATTGAATTGAATTCAGAATCCCTGAAAGAGCAGTCAGTGCTCTTCACCACTGAGCCATCTCTCCAGGCCCAGATTTAGTAGTTTTGTGTCAACTTGATCTAAAAGTCATCTGAGAGAAGAGAATCTCAATTGAGAAAATGCCTTCCTAAGGTTGGGCTGTAGGCAAGCCTGTAAGGCATTTTCTTAGTGATTGATAGGAGAGGGCTCAGCCATTGTGGGTGGTGGTGTCATCCCTGGGCAAGTGGTCCCATGTTCTATAAGAAAACAGGCTGAGCAAGCCATGTGGAGCCAGGAAGCAGCACCCCTCCATGGCCTCTGCATCATCTCCTGACTCCAGATTTGAGTTCTTGCCTGACTTTTTCCAATAAGGAATAGTGATGTGGAAGTATAAGTCAAATAAACTCTTTCTCCCCAATTTGTTTTGGGTCCTGGTGTTTCACTACAGCAACAGTAAGCCTAACTAAGACAGCATTCAACTAATATTACCTGAAAGCTTACTGAAGAGTTCCTCTTTTATGCTTCACAACAGCTAAGGAGCTCAAACATTATCTCCATTTGGATTTTTATGTTTTTATTTTGTTATATATCATGGATTAAGCCTTAGGAATGCACTCTACAGCTGAGTTACACCCTCAGCCAGGAGCTCAGTGTTCAGGTTAGTGGTGAGGAAGTTACCTAGTGTTGAATACGGGAAATCAGCTGCCCAGTGGTTTTGCAATCCAGGTTTGCTATTACCTCTGTTTCTAACAGGTAGTGTGATATGTAAGTAGATGACCTTCCGTTTGAATGAATGGTTTCATTCAAATGAATGGCCCACATGAATGGCTTGAATCTTAGAATTCTGTCTCATGCTTTAAAATGTAGTTACTCAAACAGAAAGGTCAGGAGCCACCCACTCAGAAAAAAACCAAAGGCTTGGTGATACGGAAGTGAAATAGGCTAAAGGGATCCCTAAACCCCTAAAATGGGACTCCTCAATTCCTTTTGTTTGGTTGAGTTATATTTATTGTTATTTATCCTCCTAGACATCATTACAGAAAAATTTCAAATCTTTAAATTTTAAATTAAATGTAATGCATCCATTAAGCATGTTTTATGAAAAT
Source organism: Sigmodon hispidus (assembly GCA_004025045.1). Classification (NCBI taxonomy): domain Eukaryota; kingdom Metazoa; phylum Chordata; class Mammalia; order Rodentia; family Cricetidae; genus Sigmodon; species Sigmodon hispidus. The sequence continues at coordinate 11,409 of PVIH01006660.1, forward strand.
AACTTTTCCAAAACAAAACAAAGAAGAAAACCAAAAGTGTTCTGCATTTTCATAAATTCTCTAATAGAAATAAAAAAAGTGGAAACTTACATCTGTTGTCCCGATTAGTCTGGGGGATATTGTACTTCATGTTGTCGCTGGAACCTGTTACTATGCATTGGTAGAAACGTGTGCATGAAAAGAGCCAATGGCATCTTGGAAATTTATAGAAATAATCTTGACACCGTTGGAAGCATCTTGGGTACCCTTTAGAGTCTAGAGATGCCTGGGCCACACTTTGAGGACCTCAAGAGCAATTAGTGTCTTAAAGAGCCATTAGTCAGTCTCTCTGTCTCTGTCTCTGTCTGTCTCTCTGTCTCTCTGTCTCTCTGTCTCTCTCTCTGTCTGTCTCTCTGTCTCTCTCTCTGTCTCTCTCTCTCTCTCTCTCTCTCTCTCTCTCTCTCTCTCTCTCTCACATGCATCACCAATGCAAAGCTCTCAAGAGAGACAAATTAAACTTGAGATAACTGGGAGGGAGCTGGTTAATTCTCTCTGGAACTTACTGACTTTTGTTTAGTTTTGTTTGTTTTAGGGTGTTTTTGATGGGGTGGGGGAGTGGTTTTGTCTTGTTTTTGAGACAAGATTTCTGTGGCCTCGATGGTCTGGACCTATGTAACTGAGAATGACCTTGAATTTCTGATCCTCCTGCCTCGGCTTCCCAAGTGGTAGCCTTATAAACACGATAGTAACCTCACATTCTAAATCAGGATTCTCCTAGGCTAAAACTACAAAGTGGCTGTAATTAAGCTTTTCAGAGTTCCAGAAATGGAATCAGTGTCCCAGCAGAACCTAAGAGAAAGTCCCAGTGCAGAGGTCGGCTCTTCGCCCTCATTACTGAGCTATTTTCTACATCCTTAAACTTAAGCTGTATCAACCTCTGGATCTCGTCGTCTGGCCAACGGTGGCATCGAAGTCTGTGTCAAGGACCTAAAGCCTCCCTCCCCCAGCCTGTGCGGCGCGTTTTGCCAACCTTCCTCACCAGTTCACCCGAACCCAGTCCTAGGAGAGCCCGCCCACACCCACCCCTTCCTGGAGGGGCGTCTGCCTCAGTTGCTTGAACCCCATCTCAGTTTTCTGTGGTTTCTCCCTGCCTCCTGCGGGACTCTGTCAGGCCAAATGGAAACTCAGAAACAAATTTAGATGCAAAATGAGTCTGAGCACCTACCCCAGCAGAGCCCACACTTAAACCCCTTATCTTCTGAGAGAGATGTGGTGGGAGGGAGACTTTCAGGAACTCAAGAAAGCTGAGGAGGAAGGCTGTGACCACACTTCTGCTAGGAGATTGCCTTCCTAGGATGAAGCTGGCTGCCCCTAAGAAGCAGCCCACACCCCAACCGGCCTGACCAGAGGCAAATCCGGCTAACCCAGGCTGGCTCTGGGACAGGAGTCAATACTCCACTGGATACCTGGGCTGGAAGAGAGGAGAGCTCCCCAGGGCTCTGCGCAGCTCGTTCTTGATGCTCCAGAATTCTCCGTCCAGATAGCGGTGCAGAGATGAGTCCCCAAGCCCAAGGTCCGGAGTTGGCTCCATCAGTGTGCTTGAGGCAGGCAGCAGGCGGCCGGCTTTCGTTCACACTTGTCCTCAAAACTCCAGTTACGGGCCCTCCTTATCTTTCCACCAGACTGGTTTCCTCCCAGCTCACCGGCTTGTCTCCTCCCTCTCTACCTGTCTGTCACACGCCCTCCCAGGCACCCTCCCTCCTAAGCTGCAGGCAAAGGGCTGTCCAGATGAGCTCCGCCCAGTTTTCTCCTTAATCACTAGGAACCACTCTTCATCCCACCAGTAAGTTGTCCCTCCAGATTTGTGGGTTACTAGAAACAAGGATCAAGTTCTCAACGGGATGCTCAGCTCCAAGCCATTTCATCTATTCAACAGAACCATCTATCCAGCCTATTTCCCTGGCTTCCAGGACCTAAGGTAGTCTGGTTTCTGCTCAGATCCCACCACCCCAAACTGGAGGAGGTACAAACTTACAGGATGCCAGTACAAGGTAGTTGGGAACTAAAGACAGAAGATATTGCACACAACTCACCTACCAGGAATCAATCTCTCTGTCTCTCTTTATGTCTCTCTTCTCTGTCTCTCTGTCTCTGTCTCTCTGTCTCTGTCTCTGTCTCTCTCTCTCTCTCTCTCTTCAGTATTGCTGTGGTCATATAAAAAAATTATTAGATTCTCCCTTCCTTTCAAAGACTAATTTGGGCTGTCTTTAGGTCAAGGGATGCCACCTCAAAGAGTTTCCCTTGACTCACAAATTACCACAGGGTCCCAGAAGTCAGATCTGAAGATCAAACTCTGATTAGCAAAGAGAGGTCACAAACCTTACCCTCTGGTACTTAATCAGTCTAGTATCTTCAGAGAAGACCATGCAGTACCTTGTCTCTATGAGCTTTAGGGAAGAATCTTTCCTTATATCTTCAAAGACTCCACTGGCTTCCAGGAATCCCCAGCATTCCTGGTTTGCAGGTGTAGCCTACCATTCTAATAACTGTCTTACTCATCATGTCACTTCTTCCCATGTGTTTATTTTCAAATTTCCCTCTTCTCACATTGTCACTGGTTACTGGGCTAAGAGCTCAGCCTAATCCATATGGATCATTCTTCTCAATGTGATTACATCTGCAAAAATCCTATTTCCAAAGGAAAAGTTCTAAGGTTCCAAGTAAATATATGTTGTGTGTGTTGGAAATATTATCCAATTACACTGACCCTAAACTAATCTTGGGCCAGCAAATGAAAAAAAATAACCATCATTGGTTTAGATAGTTGATTTCTGCATTAACTATGTACCAAAGAACCTAAGGATGCTTTAGGCTCAGGCATCCCTTTCATCTTCTAAAGGTTGAACATAGGCATTTGAATTTCCAGAAACCTCCTCTTCACCCTAGGTGAGTGGTCCCACACTGCTGCACAATGGACTGCTGAAACCTTGAAGTACCTGGTGAGAGTCAGTCTGTGTAACATAAGACAGTCTGTGTAACATTACTGCACCTGTGTTGGTCTCTGATTTAGATCACAGTCCTGTGAATATTAAGTATTCTGTGTTTGAAAGCAAGTGAATCAGAAAAATGTGTGTGTGTGCATGTGTATATTCATCTGTATGTATGTGTATGCTTGCATATGTATGTGTTTGTGTGTGTGTATGTATACTTGCATATATTGCATGAATTCTATTGGGCATATAATGAAAGCCTGAAGCCAGATATTGGGGAAAGCTGTAATATCAGAGAGACAGAGAAACAAACCATAGCCACTGCTCATCTACCAACCCCTCAGGCCTGTCTCCATGAAATTCTCTGATTCTAAACTTCTCTCTCCTTAGCCCACCAAGGAAGTGTCTGGGAAAGCTGAAAGACCTCCCTTCTCTTCCTTCACCCAGCTATCTTATTTTCTCTTTCAACATTCCTAAAGCTAGAATTAAAGGTATGGGTCACCACTCTCTGACCTTCACGGCTTGGCTCTATAGTTGATTCTCCTCTGATATTCCAGACTCATTTTATTAAATATATATCACCACATATTCCCTTTTGTGTCAAGAATAAAATAGGTTATAACTAATATAAAACTATATGCTATAGGTACAATAACTTTATAAAATATATACAAGCAATAATTAACATCAGCAATGTCTAGTCCAGAAACAATTGACAAATTCAAAGAAAATAGTTAATTATTTATCCTATTTTGGTGAGTTCAAAGGATTGTACCTAATTCTCTTTCTATCTAACTTGTATTACTAACTGAAAACTATTTTTTAATATCTCTCAAACTTACACACTTTAACCTCCTAATGAGTTTCTTTTCTAAAACTGTCACTAGAAAACCATAACTGTCTCATCTTCAACTTCTCAGAGACTCAATAAGAAAATATTAACTAAGTAAACAGGAAGTACAAACAAGTGACTTTCAAAAAAATGTAAAAAATGAAAGAACTGGCTGCCTGGAAAACAGTCACCCAGTGATCCTCTGAAGCATTGGGGCATCCATCTTTGACCTACAGGCCCAACATATCTGACAGACTTGTCTGTGAAGCAGGATATTCTTTAAGACCTTCCTACCATGTCCTGGCGAGGTTAGGCAGTTCTTTTGTGTGTGTCCTGCTTATCCATTTCAGACATCATACTGTCAGCAGTCAAGGTAAGGGCTAACACCTTGGCTAACTTTTACAACAAAGAAGGTCAACTCCAATTGGAGTTTCTTCAATGTCCATCATTTTCTCTGAAGTAGACTGATGCTGCCAGGAGCAAAGATGTCTCATTGTCATAAAAATAAAAAGAACCTATGTTATTAAAATACCTTAAATGTCATATTCTGCAGATCTCTGAAGTGTTTGAAGATGACCTGTCTATCTAAAATGTATCTGTTTGACCTTGAAAGCATATCTAATATGAGTATACATTTGATTATAATGTCTAACTACTAACTTGCATTACTTACATCTGCCTGGCAACTTCCGTGACCCCACCATTCTTTCCAATGTTCTCTCCACCCCCAAAATCCTGCCTAGCTATTGGCCAGTCAGCTTTTTATTAAACCAATCAGAAGGCACCTTGTCAAAGACACAACTTCACAGTGTACAAAAAGATTATTTCATAACATTTCCCTTTTTATCTAACTAAAACAGAAAATTTTAACTTTAACATAGTAGAATTACATATAACAAAAACAGTTATGAAGTAAGAAGTAAGTTACAATATAAGTCCATTTGTATTTGGCAAAATTAATAAAATACTTTATTATCTTTTTTATTTTTGTGAGTTGAAAGTTTTATACCTAACTTAACTTTTATCATAACTAATGAAAACTTTAAATCTAATCATTTAGTCTTTAACTCCATCAAAGATCTCAGAAGGTTCTAATGTCCCTAATGACAGGGACATCTTGCAGCCTGGATAGTCATCAAAGTTCCTTTGTGACTTTGGGGCATTCATCTTTGGCCTATCAGCCTAGTATATCTGACTAACATATTTTAGAAGAAAGAAATTTTTAAAAACTGTCTTACTTTGTCTTGGCAAGGTTTGACAGTTACTTTCTTTTTCATCCTGCTGGTCCAGTTTGGACAGTATATTGTCAGAAATTGGGGCAAGGGCAGTTTCTTTGCCCAGTGGCTGGCTTTTGCCGCAAAGAAAGCAAACTCCCTATGAAGATTTTTCAATGCCCATCATCATCTTTTGAAGTAAATTGGTGTTGTCAGGAATAAATGTGTCTCACTGTCAAGAAAGGCATTATATTATTAAAATATTTTAAATGCCATATTCTGTATGTCTTTGAAGTATTTGAAGACCATCTATCTGAGTATATTTGTTCAATCTTGAAGACATACCTAATATAGCTACAAGTTTGATTATTATGGATGACTGCCAACCTGTATTTCTCAATTTTACATTACATTTTTTAAAGATTTTATTTATTATGTATACAACATTGTGCCTCCACTATGCCTGTGTGCCAGAAGCACTTGCCTTTAGTCCCAGAGCTCCAGAGAGGTGTATCTTTGTGAATTTCTGGCCAGCCTCATCTACAGAGTGACTGCCAGGACAGCCAGGGATACACAGAGAAACTCTGTCTAGAACAATGAGGGAAGGGGGAAGGCAGAGGGGAAGGGAAGGAGGGAAGGAGGGAGGGAGACTATGTTTGCTTCAGCAGCAATTCTAGTGCAACTTTGATTGGTTTTGTATGGGTAAGTTACTCACCTCTGCCAACCAAATGCAGTTGAGTGTGTGACAGGAACCTCTATGAAGATACGATACCTACTGCTGCTGTGGCTAGACGGGTCTAATGTGGAGGTGGTGCCTGCTCCACCACCCCATCCAGCAGCCTTCGGAGGGCTGGTTTTGACAGCCACCACTCCTGCCTTCTGAGATCCTCCCCAGCCCTTTCCTTTCCCCAAAGCTGTCTACCTAACAGGCAGCACAGTTGGGCCAAGATTCTTCCCTCTCCCAAACACTGAGAAGTTTCTAGACACCTTTACAAAATAAAGTACCCCAAAAGTACCAGCTGGGGACTAGGTGTCCTTCAGTGCCATCAGTAAGATAGGAGAGGTCAGAGGCTGCAGAGCAGATGTTCCAGCTACACCAGACCAGGTTCAGAAGTTTCCCCTGTGATAGATTGCCGATGAAGACCTGAAGAGAAAAGCTTCAGTGAAGGAAACCACCAGTGATTGTCCTCAGAGAAGAATGAACTGGTCTATAGTAGCCTGGAGATGGTATCTGGATTGGTCCCCAAGAGCTTTCCAGGTCTTCACTACAAGAGAAAGGCTCTAAAATGGTTTCTGGCTTCTCTTTGCACTGTACCTGGCATCTTGGCCCTGGGAGAAGAAGCGGACTGACATCCCCACACACACACACACACCATAACAAGGTCATTTAGAGGGCATACCCACATGCAGTGGCTGATGGTGGATTATAGCATAGCCTTGTGTATTTTGTAGGCAGGTATCCTTTAAGCTGCTTCTACAAATGAATAACCAGCAATGTTTGATGACTTGCCCAGGGCCACATGACCCTTGGTAGCATCCTGAACACCCTATCCAGGACTCACAGAACTGAGTTACACACTATGGGACTGACTTGAGGGCCTTCTTAATGAAAGCTGCTTTTATGGAGGCCCCAGGGCATAAACATTACAACCCAAGGCTGTGCTTCTGTAGCAAGGCACAGCCTGTCCTTGGCATTGCAGTGTGTGAATTTTAGAAATCATGGAACTGTAATAAAGCCAACAGCTCAAAGACACCCTGGATCTTGTACAGACAGTTCTTTCTTTTCAGGTGAAGACACTCTGGGGGCTGTCTAATGGAGTAATCTCTGGCCATTGTTCAGAAACTTGAAGAAAAACGGCAAAATAGGGAGTGGGTCAAAAAAAAAAAAAAGCTTATATATGGAATGAAACAGTCAGGAATTATAGCTCTCATTTACGCTGTTGCCATGGAGTCAGGCTCATGACGAAGAAGGACGTCAGAGGGAAAACTTGGGCAGTTTTTACTTATCGAAACTCCTTATCACAATCTTAGACAAACGTCCACCGAGAGGGAAGGGACAGACTCCCGAAACAGCCACCACAGTATCTTCAAGGATGACGAGTTTATTGAGAACACTACAAGGAGTAACGAGCGAAACAGCAGAGTTACCCACAGCTCTAGGAGCTGCTCTTTTGTCATTCCCAACATGTAAAAAGGCCAGTTTTGATCGCTGGATGTTTGAGGCATGGTTTAAGAGCAGCAGCTCTGTGGTGGCAGCCCACGCTGAACTTTGAACAGTCATACGCAGTCATAGTTTCTGAGTGCCCCGTAGAGTTCCCAGCACATGTTAAGCCAGATTCTGAACAGGAAAGTACTGATTATACTCTATGATAAACTAAGGCTGTTACAGTTCCCACTGTTATCCAAACCAAAAGCTTTTCTTCAGAGAAACTCTCACACAAAGCATGCTTGTGTAATACACAAGAAAATGGACACTATGTGTGCCCAGACGAACCATCTAGTAGATGTGTCTATAAACCTATACTTAGGTTTGCTTTACCTCTCCTCTATCCTCTCCTTTGCTCCCAAGAAGACAAATTAAGAATGTTATTCTGATTAAGGCCAAAGAGTCCTGTGGAGAGTGAAGTTCAGAAGGCCTTACACAAAGGCTGTTAAATTAGTATAGGAGAACAACCCGCTGGCAAAAAGGGTAGCTGGAAATGCTAGGCTAAAGCCATCTAGACCTGTCCAGAGCCACTGACACTGAACCTCAGGGTGCCTGAAGGTAACATTTTAACATGAAAATGCTAATGACACATGTCATGCATGGATTTATAAAGGCAACTACATGTAACAGAGCATGCATATGAAATGTCATGCTGTGAAAATGATCCCAAACCAGGGACTGTGGCGTGAAAGCCCCAATCCATCATTCAGCCTTCATTGAGCTTCTAAGCTTTTGCTCTCCTAGGCCACTCTCCCTTTGGACGTATAAATATATTTGCTTTTTGAGCCTGAGTTTCTTTGTGTAGCCTTGACTGTCCTGGAACTTGCCCTGTAGAGCAGGCTGGCCTTGAACTCACAGAGATCTACCTTTCTCTGACTGAGTGTTGGGATTGGGAAGGATATTCTTTTTTAAAAAAATATTTATTTTATGTGAATTGGTGTTTTACTTGAATGTATGACTATGTAAGGATGTCAGATCTTGGAATTACAGACATTTGTTAGCTGCCATGTGGATGCTGGGAATTGAACCCAGGTCCTCCAGAAGAACAGTCAGTGCTCTTAACCGATGAGCCATCTCTCCATCCCCAGGAAGGGTATTCTTAATCTTTTATTTTGCTTGCTACTTTCTACAAGGACCATAAGAACCCAGAACTCCCTCTAGAGGTACTTACCATGTTCTGATATCTGCCAATATCATGATTATAGTTAGTATTTTAGTGCCAAGTTATAAAGATAAGTCAGAGCTATCCTTCTAGTTAGATGATTTTAAGAAATCAAATGGTAAATCACTCTTAGCTCTTTTGTCTAGATTATGAAATGTCTACCTGTCCAAAGCTACAATATGTCTTATTTGGCAACTTATAGGAGCCCAAACACTCACTGGACCACTAGAAATAGGAAGGTAATCACATGAGCATCTTACGTTCTACTTGCTTAGGTCAAGTGAACCTTGAGAGGCAAAGTGGGAAGCTTTTAAAACTCAAGAAGCAAAGGAAACTAGATTGCTTCTCAACCCACTCTTACGGCACATGAACCTGTTATATATTTATTCTTGTATATCTGTACTCTTTTTAAAAATTACTTATTTATTTTTTTATGCAAGCCTGTGGGTGTAATTGTGTTAAGTTTATGCGCGTGATGATTGAGATCTTATTTGTTAGATGTGTATGTGCCACGGCATGCACGTGGGGATCAGAGGAAAACTTGAGGCCTTTCACCTTGTGGATTCACGGAATGGAACTTGTGCCATCAGCCTTGGCGGCAGGTGTCTTTACCGGCTGAGTCAGCTCACCAGCTAAGCAATTTCTGTTATTTAAGCAAAAAGATTCGCGACTCTCGGGATCCAAGAAGGCTCAAAGAAGTTCGACTCATAGAGTCGTCAAGTTCATCCTGGTGGTGTAATTTTTGTAACCCAGTTGCAATTTATACAGTTTTAAAAATAGCGATAATAATCCCTGAGCTAAATGGTTAGCATCTCGCTAGAACGGAAACGGGCCCCTAGAAGGCTAGGTGGAAGTGGGAGGAACTTCTGGGGGCGGGACTTCGTCTCCTAGCAACGGTCCAGCGATTGGCCAGCTCTTCTTCAGTTGAGACCAATGATCAGGCACGCTGTCAACGCTTGGCGTGACGACTGCGGCTGCGCGGGGGATTCGAATCGGCCTCGGGGTCGGTGACTAGAGGCGGCGGTGCTTCGCCGCCGAGCGCTGCGTCTCGTCATGGACAATCTAGAAAATGTCCTCCGGTAAGTGTCCCTCAGGTGGAGCGAGGGCGCGAGCCGAGCTAGAGCCGGGCAGGACGGTTGAGGCCGGGTCCCCTTGCGGCCTTTCTCCTCAGCGGGTTCCCTTGAGAATTCGCCCCGCCTCGTCTCCTCAAGGCGGCGGCCCCCGGGTCGCGCGAGTGGGAGCTGCAAGCTGCAAGCGGCTATGGTTTGGTGGCCAGGTTTTGGGCAGTTTGGAGGACCTTGGGAAGTGTCATGTGTCTCCTCCATGGAGAACTAACTCCCTCTAAACAGACATCCTGCCTTCAAACCCCAAACCTTGTGTGGTGGAGGGCTGAGGAGAATATTTCAGAGTCTTAAAAAACTCTAGTCAAATAGGGAAAGAATTTACTATTTATAGCTTGCCTGCTATTTTTAAGCTGAACTTTATGAGGAAAATGCTTGTTGTTGAGTCATTTGTTTTTACCTGTAAGCAGACTTAATTTTTAAAGTTCCCACACTGCTTTTTTTTTTTTTTTTTAAACCCTTAGGGGACTTACCTAGCTTGTGATTTAAAATTGCTAAATCATGTGACAGGAAATAAAATTTAATTTTTACCAGTCCTTTGGGTACCCAAAGAGTAAGATATCCAATATTTGTTGGTGTAAAGCAATTTATTTTTTAATCATATCTACTAAATATTTTCTTTTGAAAGCCTATCCCTACTGCACAAATTCTACTCCCATAATAAAAACCCAGAGCCAGATATTGGTGAAAAGCTGAAATATCAGAGAGATAGGGAAACAAAACACAACCGCTTCTCACCCATCCAACTCCTCAGGTCTGTCTCCAGGAATCCTCAGACTGCAAAACTCTCAGTCCTCAGAAAAGGGAAATGCTAGGGGAAGCTAAACTCCTTCCTCCTCTGCCTCTTGGGTGTTTCTGTCCTCTGATATTTCAGGCTATTTTTTTATTAAATATACAATACTTCCCTATTTATAAAAGAAACTAGGTATTTTGACTTTTAAGAGGCTAATTTGTTTTAATGATTAAGTGTTTTAGTATTAAGTTGTAGTATGTATAAACCATTTTCCCAAGGAGTATGGTTGTTGTGAGGCTATGAAATGTTCACCTTGGACAAACAGTTGTATTCTTATTTTGCCAAATAAGAACTTCAAAGGACAAAATAGTGCTGACAATTCAGATATGCTGAAAAGAATCCAAAATGTGTTCCTTTTGAGTGGAATTTCTTTACTTAATTAAAAAATATTAAAATGAAGAAGTTATTGTTGTCTATAGTTTTTCTGAATAACCATTTCAGTATGCCAGTATTTTGATGTTTATTTTCTGGTCATTTCTGCAAAAATACTGCTTTTAAATTCTTCTTTCCCTAATCTTATTTCTCAATGTGATTTTTTTCACATTGATTTTCAATGTGATTCATATTCAGTATACAGTTAATCCCCATTCTCCCTCCTTGAAACTGTGCTGTTCTTGCCCTGGTCCTTAGTACTGACCACAATGATTCTGCTATAGCTTCCTAACTAATTTCTGCTTTCATTTCCACCCAATCCCTTTCTGTGAAAATATGAAGACATTTTAAAATGCAGATAGAACTTGCTGTCTCTTGTGCCCATTTGGTATACTTGGTACATGGACTGTGTTCCTCGAGTTCTGTGAGCCTTTGATTTTCCTCACATGGCTGTGGTAGCTATTTAGCACTGATTGTACCACTTCCTGCACTCACTCCTTTGTCCCCCCCTTTTATTACTTTATGTAACATGGCACTATTTTTATGCTTTTGCTTATTTACTCCTCTAGCACCTGAGGTCATTGGAATTTGATTTGCTTGCTTGGCATCTTAGGCTGTGGTTGGGTATTATGGAAGTAAGGAAAGCAGCACCCCTGGGGAGCTCTATGGATTTACCATTCTGTCATCATATGCTTTTCCTCTGGTTAGATTTGGATTCAAGCAAAGTATCTCTGGGCTGTCACACCAAAGGAGAGGCTTTCTTTGGGTCTTATTCTAATCCCCTATCCTGTCTATGCTTCTCAGAAGTAAGGGGAAGGACCTGAATAGAGCTGTCTCAGTCTCACTGGTGTCATTGACATTGGGGACCAGTGAATCTCCATAGGCCTGGGGACAAATACTGCTTCTAATTTTTCTGAACACTTCTGAATGATTGTTCTTTTACATAACATTTGGGTTGATATTCAAGATTTCCATTTTCAAGCATGTAGGTGACTATTTCTAATTTCTCATGTATGTACTTTTCTGTTCTAGCATGTTTGAAGCCCATATGCAAAGCTACCAGGGTAATGACCCACTTGGGGAATGGGACAGGTTAGTATGTATTTGTTTGTTTGTTTGTTTGTTTTCCTTTAAACAAAGGAACCATATGCTACCCTGTGGAAAACTAATATCCATATTTTTCTAGCTTTATGAAGTGGGTTGAAGAGAATTTTCCTGATAACAAAGAATACTTGATGACATTATTGCAATATTTAATGAAGGAATTTTTAGATAAGAAGAAGTACCACAATGACTCAAGATTCATCCATTATTGCTTAAAATTTGTGAGTATAATTTCAGGTAGATAATTAAAGATGTTTTACTTTTGGTTCCCACCCTCGTTAAGATCATTTTAGACTGCCTTTTTATGTAATTTTCTTGCTTATAGTCATGAATTTTTTAGAAGTTACGTAGTCAGAGGTATGTATTTTAGAGCCTTTGCTTCTGAAATATTGAGATATCAGTGATTTTAAAAAACTATTTTGTACTTGTACATTCCAACATGACATAAAAACAGAAAATTAAATGAATTGTTGGATACAAAATGTTATTTAAGTATGAGCAATGTGGTCAAGACAAGGTTAGAGAAAAATCCCAGAGAAAGGACTCCAGCTAGGAGCAGTGGTGCACACCTTTAATCCCAGCACTTGGGAGAGAGAGGCAAGCAGATCTCTGTGAGTTGAGGCCAGCTTGCTCTACATAGTGAGTTACAGGACAGTCAAGTCTATGTAGCCAGACACTGTCTCAGAAAAAAAAGGAAGAAAGGAAAAAAAAAGGATACGGAGGAAGAACAGAAGAAATGTGCTTGAGAGAGTGAAAATAAGCAAGAACTCTTAGATACTAAGGTCTCTGGGAGTTTTATCTCAGAGACTAAATATAGCACTAAAAGGAGAAGGCACTCTGAGGCTTTAATAGGATAGGACTGTCTCTATGTTTATATTATGGCTTTCAGTTTAGTGTTTTTATGGGATTCCTGAGTGTCCACACACGCAAGTCTCTGACACTTGTGCCTTCCCTTGGTTTCTCTTGTCCACTTTCAATGTGGAGTGTCAGGTGTCCCATTCAGGAGTGTTTGGCCAACAAATAATAAACTCCACAGGTTTCTATGTGCTTTTATTTGTTTACAATTTGGTTTTTGTTCTTTCTTTTTAGGCATTGATGTATTTGGAAGGTTTTGTTGTATTAGGTTTGGTTTTTTGTTTTTTTTTTGAGAACTAATTTAAAGTTGGGGGAGGAGAAGAATATGATCAAAATATATTTAAATATAAAAATTGTAATTAAAATATAACAAACGTTTTAAAAAGAATTTGAAAACCAGTTAAAATTTGTACATCATACAGTACAGGTAGAATAACCCCTAGTGGAAACATGCCTTTAATTAAAATATTGTTACCAAGGCTGAGTGGTAGTGGCACGTACCTTTAAGCCCAGCACCTGGGAGGCAGAGGCAGTCAGATCTGTGAGTTGGAAGCCAGCCTGGCCTACAGAGTACCAGGACAGCCAGGACTGTTTTACAGAGAAACACTGTCTCAAAAAATCAAAATAAATAAATATTGCTACCTACTGTTAACAAAAAAGGACAAAACTTTTCAATATAATCTGAAATGAAAGCTTGGGCTATAAATTCTAATAATAAAATCATATGGAGTAGATAAAGTAAACATGAAATTGTTCCCTAAATTATAAAATACTGTAATTAAAGGTACCCTGCGGAACTTAAATAACCTCCAGTTAAGACCAAAAGCAATGTTTCCTGTAATGGATCATTATAGGCCCTACTATTTTGTGAAATACTGTCATATCCTTGTATATCAAGCAAAGAAATGATTTTTAGATTCAGTGTCTGAGAACAACATGTCTTTACCTATACAATACATTCCTAGACTATCATAAAGACTGAACAGGGTAAGGCTGGCTGGGTTCTGGAACAGACCTAGTGTAGCAGCTTAGTTGTCTTCTGTACTGTATAATAGTTATTCATAATTATGGAATACAGTATCAACATGTAAATAGTATATAATATTGTGATCTAAATAATTGGTATGGAACCTCCAATATTTATCATTTCTTATATGGTGGACATCAAAACCCTCTCTATTAGCTATTTTGGAATATAAAATTATCAACCATAGTTTCCTATATAGAAGATTAGAAGTCATTTTCCCTGTCTATCTGCCCCTATATCCATTTACTATCTCTTTACACATCATTGTTTTTGTGTGTTTCTGCTCTGGGTTTCCGTAGGCTGAGTACAACAGTGACCTTCATCAATTTTTTGAGTTTCTGTACAACCAGGGAATTGGAACCAAGTCATCTCCTCTATATATATCTTGGGCGGGGCATCTGGAAGCCCAGGGAGCGCTGCAGCATGCCAGTGCTGTTTTTCGTAGAGGAATTCAAAACCAGGCTGAACCTAAAGAACTACTACAACAACAATACAGGTAGTTTCAAAGTTTATAACTCATCTTTTCCTTTGTGTCTATTTTAACTGTAAGTCATACTGCATGTGTGTTGTAGGTCTGAATGTAGATATAGAACTTTATACTGATGTTGTGTGACAGATTTTATAATGTCACTTTATACTGCAGAATTGTGAGGCAACACAGGACATTACCTTACAAGAAGGGCACATACAAGAGACAGAAACAAATTGTCTCCTCAGAATAACCCTTTAAGCCATTAATATAATTGTTCATTTATGAAGACAGAGCTCTCGAGCTAATCACATTTTAGAGTTAACTTGTGTGTGCAGCTCTGGCTGTCTTGAAACTCACTTTGTAGACTAAGCTGGCTTTCACAGAGATCCACTGCCCTCTGCCTTCTTAATACTGGGATTTTAAAGGCACATGCCACCACTGCCAGGTGAAGATAACTTTTTATAAATCCTCACAATGGGGATTGAGTTTCAGCATGAATTTTGGTGATCATTCAAACTATAGTAAATAGTACATATCAATGAATATCTTATTTCCTCCCCCCCCCACGTTTTGTTCTGTTACTTTTTTACTATTAAAAATGCTTCATTTAGGAAAACTTAAAACTACAGAAAACTTTTTTCCTGCCATATTATAGAACTGCAACTGCAAACATGCTTTACAAAGTCAAGCTACATGCATACTATATATTAAAATCTTTGCCCCTAAAGGCAATATATTGCTTACATTTACCTAGTTTTGATAACATCTAGAATTGGAATAACAGAATAAAAGTATGTTTAAATAGTTTCATGTATGTCAGACATACAAACAACCAAACCATCTAGTCAAAGGTTTTTCTGTATTCTCATTAGAAGAATTGGAGACCTACTGTGCATTATACCCCTTGCCAGCATTTCAATATACTTACCTATTTTTTTTTAATTTTACTATAGTATTTATGCTTTAAAAAACTTTATTATGAGAATTTTCAAATATACATAAGAAAAATCAGTAATTTAATTCCTAACAGTTTTTGTTTTTAATATATGGCAGTTTGCCTGAATGTATGTATGTAAATCGTGTGTGTGCCTGGTGCTCACAGGCTAGAAGAGGGCATTGGATCTAGTTGTGAACCATAATGTAGGTGCTGGACATTAAACCTGGGTCCTTTGGAAGAGCAGCAAGTACTCTTATTCTCTGAGGTATCTCTCCAGCTTTTTAATTTTTTTTGTACTTATGATATTTGTCTTTTTTTATTTATTTGTTTGGGCAAGCACACCACTGCAAGTGTATGGGGGTCAGAGGTTTCTAGAGATTGAACTCTGGTGGTCAGGCCTGGCAGAAGCATTTTACCTTCTGAGTTGTCTCACTGTCTCTTTACCGATGGATTTTTAAAGACAACAAAATTTTTCCCTCAAATACCATTGAGATTCTCTTTAGAAAATGTTACCTACAAATCTATAGATTTATTCTATGTCACCTAATAAAGTTACCAATAATTCTTTAATATTATCTAATTTTGTGACTTTCTAAACCATCATGTAAAATAGTTTTGTTACCATTGGTTTGTTTGAATTATGAATCAAGCAAGATTTAGCACTTTGTTGTATATTTCTTCTCTATATCTCTTGCTTTTATTACCCACAAATGTCAGCCTTGGGAGTGGTACAGTTTTTAAAAGATCAAATTGGTAATGTAAAAGTGCTATGAAATGATGTATGTGTGAAGCTCTTACAGAGCATGAATGATATAACCTACTGCCCTTTGAAACAGTGGCCTTAGTTTTATATTTTAATTTCTTTGAAATACAATTATTTTGTTTCAGATTATAAAATAGGTGAGGTAGTAGTTGAAGCCTTTTGAGTTTTAACATCTGCAGACTTGGTTCATGGAGAAAGAAGATGTGTGTACTAGGTGAATTAGAAAAATATAAATATTCGCAGAATTTTATTTCTCAAGTTTAAAACAACTTTAAAATTGAGTTTTTCTTTATTGTCTTTATTCCCTATTATGTTTAGTTTCGACTTCAATATAGATGTATATTAAACTGTAAAATCTATATTTATGTATTTTCTATATCATTTAGTCTATTCCAGGCACGTCTTACTGAAACCCATTTGCAAGCTCAAGGTAAAATGATTTTTTTTAAATGTCTAGACTGTCGAAAATTTGCTCTGTAACTTTCACTAAGTGTTTTTTGTTTTGTTTGTTAAAAATGGCTTTATATAGTATTTAATGAAATCCAAAAGCCAGATTATTGTTTTGATTTTAAGAAAGCACTCTGACAGTAATCTCACACAACAGCTCTGGCTGATGTCAATCTATAACAAATTCAGCAGTTTGAATTCCTTTATGAAGGGCTACTTCAGCTGTTGCTGTAGTAGTAGTCAATGCAATAATCCCATAACTAGAGCAATAACCAGTCCAATCATTTGACTTTTTTTTTTTTTAATATCTTCTCACCAAGTTTCTAGACTGAATCTGCACAATTGAGTATTGCCATGGCCTCGACAACTTCACTGGTGTTTAGATTGTTGGCCTTGTTCTAGGAATATATAAACTTTCAGAAGTGACATCCAGTAACCTAGTAGCATTATGGCGAGTACAACGTTCACAAGTGGTACTATAATTATGAGGATGCCATTGTATAGGCCCTTCCAATAATATATAAGGCAATGATACACATACTACAAAGGTGTGACTGATTCAATCTAAAGGACAAAATATACTTATAATCATAAACATTTAACTTTCCAAAGTTTAAGAGGATGTGAGACACTAACCAATTTTTACAAATTAGTTTGAACTGAATTCCCAAATTGTAATATAGAACCTGACATGCTGCTCTATGCCACTAGATAGGTTCATCAACAGTAGAGCTAATTTCTAAACTATACTGCTTCTTCTTAACTCTGAGAGAATATTTTCTTTTAGGAAAGCTGTAAGGGCTCCAGTCAATATAACATCTTCATGGGAGATATTAATAAGCACTTGAGGTTTCTCACCTTTACATTGTTGTCAATGTACCCCTTGTTGGTAACCTACATCTCACAAGATGGTAGATTTATGGAACTAGTAGAATTAATCTCCTGTCCTCTAAAACCACATGTATGAAGCATATAAAAATTGTCACGAAAATTCTGGGCACTACTATGATAAACTGAAGATAGCCAAAATTGAAAAATGATAATTTAGACAGTGAGTTCCATTACCCACCCAAATAGGAATTCTTTGCACTCCCACAGTGTTTATAATCTCCTTGGGGTCATAAGGACCAGGTATCAAGAGGATTCATTGACCACAACAAGAATATTCATACCTCCCCAACTGACTCCTTTGTTAATGGGAGGATTGGGAATATAAGCCCAGTAAATATGATCAGTCCCTGTTACCAGTACAGTTACCATAGATAGCATAGAAAGGAACAAAGTTGTAGCATTCAAAGGTTTCTTGACCATATGAACTATTACTTCTCCTTTAGACAATTTCTTAAGCTGTTCTCAAATAGGAAGATCAGCTGTCTGCTTCAAAGGCTTTTTGTATCTTTTTCTCCCCAGAGCTGTGATATTCATATCACATACATTTGCTAAATTTTATTTTAGTATCCTTAGGATTACATCCTGTAGGTAAAGGAATTTGATTATACAAAGAACAATTAGGACAATTCTTTATAATTGCTTTAGCTTGTTGCTAGATTGTGGAAAATTTTTTTTCTTTAAACCTTTGCTATTAACATTTTTTTAATGAAATCCTGAAACCTCTAATATATTTTCTATTAATAGTTGGTCATTTTTTTTATTTTCTTTTGCTAATGACCCAGGCAGTGTATTATGAGACCAAATATGGGTAATATAAAGTGGGCAATTCCTTTCTTGGATTGCCAGTTGTAGTTGTATAGATAATAAAATCAATTCTGAATTACCAGGAATAAATTTAGCAGTTTCAATATGTAATATAATTCCTTCGTATTGAGAATCAGTAATTTAGAGATTCATTAAAGCCTAATAAACCATTAGAATGGTATGCAACTCTGATTTTTGAACTTTAGCATATGGACTTTGAATTACTTATGTTCTTGCTTTATGACCAGCCATTCCTAATTTAGTAGTGTCAGTAAAAAATGTAAGAGCCTCAGAAATAGCTGCTTTTTTAAATTATACTGGGAAGTATTCATCCAGTTCTTTTTATGAGCTGAAGTCTTTTACTTTTGGGGTATTTATTGTTAATTTCTCCGAAATAATTATTATAAGCTTTTTGCTAGCTATCATTTATTACCCATAATTGCATAATTTCACCATTAATATAAAGTAGTATAATCTCAGTTGGTATATTAGTATAAAGTACTATAATCTATTCCTGCTTATTCTTTTATAATTAATTCAGAAACATTTTCTATATTTTTAACTTTCTACTCTATTTATGAGCTAAGAATATCCATTCTAAAATGTTATCTTCCTTTAGCATAATACATCCAGTAGGGGATCATGTGCAATACAGAGTAATACAAGAGCCTCAAGTATATCTGAAGTATCTTGTGACCAAAGTCATGGGATGGCTGCAGAGGCCCTTCAGCAATTCTATCATAAACATATAAATAAATATAACAAACATCATAGGAAACAATCACTGCTTCTATAAGGATTCTTCAAAGTACTTCTCAAGACAGTTTATTCTATTATCTACTCCAGATAAAGTTATTCTGCCAAACAAAAAGAGAATATACTGGGCTCCCTCATCTGTTCAGAATTGACATCAAATAAATGTAATGTGACTTTTAAAAATGTGGCCTTTTCTTTTGCCTTAGAAATAAAGATCCCATTTCAACAACAGTCACCACCATCTTGTTTAAAGTAACTTAGGCTTTATATTCCATTCAGGTATTATCTTAACTTTCTAAGTTGGCTAGACAATTGTTTCTCTAATATTTTTCTTAACTGAAAAGTCTATTTTCTGAGACAGTTTAAAATGGGTTGATTTTCTTAAAGTAAATTTTTATTTATATGTTAGATACTGTATTTTATATGTGTGAGAGTGTTTTTGCTTGCCTGTGTGTGCACTGCATACATACTTAGTGCCTACATAAGTCAGAAGAGGACATCACATTTACTAGAACTAGAGTTATGGATGACCATGAGACACCACCATGTGGGTGCTGGGAATTAGACCTTGGTCCTCTGTAAGTACAAATGTTCATAACTGCTGAGCCATCTCTCCAGGTCTCAGTAGATTTCCTTAAATACAACATATTGAAAGAACAGTGGAATGTATTATGTGCTAATTTTATTTAATATTACTTTTCACTTATTACTCATTTTTTTCCCCTCATAGCTGCATCCTCAGAATCTCTGCATAGTGCACAGATTTTAAACCACGCCATGACAACAAAGTCAAGTCCAGGAAAAAACTCAACCTGTGTTCCTAAGAGTCTGGTAACAAAGACATTTATTTGTATGTTGTAGAGAAGTCGGATGTTATTGGACAGGCTGTCTTTTATATTTGCCTTTTTATCTTGTTCCATTGACCCTGTCTCCTGTGACTGACCTTCATTTCAGCCACTAGTCCATGGCAGCTCTGAGCCTTTTCATCTTCTATCTCTGCTCAATTTGAATATAACTTGTTGTTAGGCCTAAGGCCTCTGCCTGTCACACAAACCCATATCTGAAGTTTCTTTCTTCCTAATATCCTCTATTTGTTCTGCTAGCCTCTTTATAGGACCAGAAAATTCCTATTTTGGATTACGTTTGATCATCTTGAGCCCTGTTTTAGAAAAAGACTCAGAACCTCAAACATTTATGCACATAACTGCAACCAGAGCTATAGCACTTTCAGGCATTTGTCCCTATGCCTCACACTACTCTTGATATTATATGTCTTGTGTGTTTATCAGTTAATTCTTTAATACCAAATTATTGTGATTTTAAACTTCATTCTTCTCAAATTTTGGATGTGTCTATATCACTCTCATAGCTATAAAAAAATACCATTTCTGCAACATAGCAGAAGTTATCTTCTCATTTTTCTGCCACCAACCATTGCATAGGTAATTGCATCTTTCTCTGCTATTTCCATAAGAAAAGGTAACTTTGTGCTTGTGCCTACTTTCTTCCCCGTAAATATTTTTGAGCCATCTAAATACTTTTGCCTCGCCTGTTTATAATGTTAAAAAAAATACTCAGATCTCCTCTTGAGCTTCATGTTTCTTAGCATCTTTCTCTTTCATAGGACACTCATTCTTTAGGACATTCTTGTAGCTTAATCCAATATAAAGATGTCTGTTTTACTAATGCATCACATTCCTAGAAACAGAACATGCATGTCTAACTTTGATGGATTGTGTGTATTATCCCAATTTATATCTCACAGTGTTTTCCACCCTTATTCTTTTTACTACTATAAATTTTTAGACAGATAAAATGAGTGTTACTTCTGGTCATAGTCCCCAGACATAGCTCATTGTATGATATTTGTGAAATATCCATAAATATTTTTTAGTGGGTTATTGCTACTGTTGAGAACTTCTGAGAGTAAAGCAATACCAGAAGGAAATTTTAATTTCTTAAATTTATTGTTTTCTTTTGGGGGGGCTCATTTTGAAAAGTTAAGAAAATAATGTCAAGTAAAGCTCCAGCTATTAATTCTAATTTACGTAACCATGCAAATCTACTTGAGATTAAGAGGCCCCTTTCCATGGAGCATTTTCAGATTAATAGTGAAGTAATTTGTGTGAAGTTTCTCTTTGGTAAGTGAATGCTTATGTTTGTTTTCTGCCTTTTAGGGCTCAGAATGTTCTGGTATGACACCTTCCACTTCTGATAAAGAGTCTAATATGCAAGTACAATGAATACATTATTACTTAAGTTTCTTTCAAGTTACTTTACTATACTGTTGTAAATGGTGTCTTTCTCTCCAGTAGGGAACAAAGAGTGATCATGATTTCCAAATCAGAATGCTCTGTCAGCTCATCTGCGGCACCCAAGCCTGACACTCAGCAGGTTGTTATGTACTGCAAGGAAAAGCTTATTCGTGAAGATTCAGAATTTTCCTTTGAAGAACTAAGAGCCCAGAAATACAATCAACGCAGGAAACATGAACAGTGGGGTATTTACACTCTTATATATTGCTTTATTTTGTGTCTTTTTAAATGTTGATTAATTAAAACTGTCCATGAACAATTCAAAATAGGTCCTTCACAAATATTAATGATGTTTCTTTATGGTTGATTGAATATAAAACTAATGAACATAGGGGCTAGAGAGATGGCTCAGCAGTTAGGAGAGCTTGCTACTCTTGCACAGTTCAGTTTAGCTCCTGGCATCTGTATCAAACAGCTCATAGCAACCTCTTCTGACCCCTGAGGACACTGCACTCACTTGCACAAACCCACACTCACACATAACATTAAATAAATAAAATCTTTTCTTTCCTGTGCCACAACCTGTAGTTGCTAGGCAGACTGATGTGTTTGGAGTGTGCCCATATTTGATGTTTATCAGAAATAGAACTATACAGAGTTTTGCTTGAAACTCTGACCCTAGTACACTTTATTTCCTAAAGAGGTAGAGCTGTAAAGGTGGCTCAGCAGTTAATCGCTGCCCAGCACCCATGTCAGGTGACTCATAACACCCTGTACACCCAGCTCCAGGAGGATTCTCTGCAGACAACATCACATACATGTATCCATGTTTACACACATACACACACACACACACACACACACAATTTTTTAAAAAGCTACCAAGTATGACGACCTGAGTTTTGACTCTAAGACCCATGTGGTAAGAGGAGAGAACCAACAGGTTTTCCTCTGACATCCACATGCATCCCTTGCTTGGAACTTGTATCCTTTAATATTTGAATATTGTTTTGAAACGTGCCTAGAGTTAGGTTTTTAAAAATCTGAAGTGGGGAATACTGGAGGGTAGGGAGATAGCTCAGTCAGTAAAGTACTTGCCATGCAATAATGAGGATATGAGTTTGATTCCCAGGAACCACATTAAAAGGACAAGTGTGATGGCACACACTTGTGATCACAGCATGCGGGTAGCAGAGGCAGCCTATACTACTCAGTTAACACCAGTCCTGTGAAAACAAAACCTGAGGCTCTCTGGAGACATATATATATATATATGTCCATATATATATATACACATGGACACAAGCACATACACACATGTAAGATAAAATAATTAAAAAATAAAAACAATGGAGCCCATTACCTATGGTTGGATGCCTTTCTCAACCTTTATGCAGGGGAGAGGGACTTGGTCCTCCCTCCACTGAATATACCAGGCTTTGCTGACTCCTCATGGACGGTCTTACCCGACTGGAGGAAGGGCTGAGGTGGGACTGAAAGGGGAGGCTGGGTGGTAGCAGGAGAGATGAAAAGGGGAATCTGTGGATGGTATGTAAAATTAATTTTAAAAAAAATCTTAAATAAATAAGCATACTCCCAGTAAATAAATAAATAAAAACAAAAGGAAAATCATTTTCAAGTGATTTGCAGCACAGTATGATTGTTTTCTAAGAAGTGTTTAGTATTACACTACTATTACTAAATATTAGTTATTGGTCACATAATGGGTTTTTTGTATAACAAGATCTGTATTTAATAGTAACCATTGTGAGGACAGGTAAAGATTACAGTTAAAAGGTAATATAAATTTCAGTTTTAAAATCGAAAAATATGGAAAACTTTGATTTAAAAAGTATCTATTCTGAATTGTGACATTTTGCTCATTTTTCATGCAATACTCTGATAACTAAGATTTTGAGAGTAAACCATGCTTTTTTAATGTTTCTTAAAGTTAGTGAAGATAGACATTATATGAAAAGGAAAGAAGCAAATGCTTTTGAAGAGCAACTGTTAAAACAGAAAATGGATGAACTTCACAAGAAATTGCATCAAGTGGTGGAGTTGTCTCACAAGGAGGACCTACCTGCTTCCCAGAACAGGACTGATGTATGTTCACATTGTTCATTGCTAGAGATTATCCCTAATACCACTACCTGTTGTTCTTTGTGCCCTGTTTTTATAGTTATTCTAATTTAGCTAGGAACCTTACTGAATTTTAAAATAATTTGGTACATGATAATGTATAAAGTTTGGAATGAGCTGGACTGTGGTGGTGTATACTTTTATTCTCAGGAGGCAGAGGCAAGCAGATTTCTGTGTTTTTGAGGCCAGCCTGGTCCACAGAAGGAGTTCTAGAACAGCCAGGACTACACAGAGAAACTTAGCTCAGTCAAGTCTCTGTTGACACCCAAAGTACAAGAGACTCTGAGATCTGTGGTACTTCTAATTGAGTAGTTGGTCTGTGTCATGCCTGTGTTTACTAACTTGCTAGGTAAAGGTCATTTAAATTACTTGTTTTGGAATTTTTTGTTTTGGTTTTGAGACAGAGTCTTAAAATGTAGCCCTAGCTGATCTGGAACTTGTTCTATGAACCAATTGGACCTTGAACTGATAGAGATTCCTCTGCTTCTGTCTTTGAAGAGCTGTGATTAATGGCCTATGCTTCTACATCTAGCTTAACTATTACAATTTGTAATAATGCTTTCATAAGGTAGGAATTAAGTCTTTCTGTCTTTTATTACTTTCTATTTCTGTGTAAATAGAAAAACAGATATTTTAGAGTTTATTTATCCTTTCTCTTGTGAACCATGTGGCTTTGTGGAAATTAATATAAATATGTCCTATTCATTAAATAAAAGTTGGCTACAGAGAAGATTTGAGTAGAGCACTGTGAGAAATATTTGATAACATTAACTTTGGTCTTTTCCAAAAATTAGGTAAGGAGAAATAGGGCACTTTTAGTTTGTTTTGTGGTTCAGTTGTCTTATTTTATAATTTAACATATGAGGTAATGGGTTTTATTATGACACTGAGAGTCATAATAAAACTTGAGAGTTTTATTTTGTTGATACTTTGTTTTGTTGATCCTCCTTTCCCTCTTCTTGTCCTTTCTTTGCCATGTATTCTTTGGCTCCTAATAGTCTCCTTCCCACTTTGATCTCACATGTATTATTTTACTAGACAGGATTTCACATTGGCCTCGGCTGCTAACCAGGCTAGACTCAGCCCCACTGCAATCTTTTTGTGTCGTAGACTCCCATGAGCCACTATGTCCAACTGAGAAACTTCTTAATTACTGATATTTTTGTAGCCAATTTGTTTTTCAGTGATTAAAAGCATAAGATGCTGGGCTGGAGAGATAGCTCAGCCATTAAAGATGTTTGCTGTATAAGCCAGATGTCCTGAATTTGATCCCAGTAACATATGTTAAAAATATGGCACACATCTGTAATCACAACACTCATACAGTGAGATGAGAGGCAGAGACAGGGAATTGCCTGGAATCTTGTGAGCCAGCTAGACTGGATTTTGTGGTACGGAGAATTGAGACCTTGGCTTAGCTAATAGAACCAGCTTCTAAATATTGTTCCCTGACTTACACATGTATTCACGTACTATAATATACACACAGACACACACACAGGCATACACACAATAATAATAAGTTAAATATAAGTTTTTGGTGTGTCATGCTTAAGAAGTTAGAAGAAGCCATTACAGGAGCTAGTCTTTTTGTTGCTGTGCTTTGAAAAAGCTCTAATGAATGATTAGTAATAGTCAAAACTTGTTTTGTTTTGTATCTTTTTGTTTGACATGAAAGGTTAATCCAGTATGCATGGGTCTGAATACACACTCCCAGGAGGAACTGAGGGTTCCAAATCTTCCATCTACCAGTCAACAGACCTCAGAGAACTCAAGAGAAAAACCACAGGCAGCACCTTCTGTTCCTCTTACGGTAAATGCTGTTACCAATGCTTTGATGATCCCAGCTGCCAGCCAGCCAACTCTTCCTATTCCTGTAAGTGGCCAGTCAGTGACAGATTCCAGGTAAGCTAAATGTTGTCCTTGAGGTGATAGTAATGTGAATGACATATCTAATTTCATTTCATAATCTACAGTATCATGTTGTATAAAAGATGAACGGTTCTTATTTTTTAAAATTTTGTGAGTATGTTGAGAAGATTCTCAAAATATTGGCCTTGAATCTTCCAATCTTAATTATATACTTCTTTTACAGTATTTGTTTATTTTGTACTTCTTTCTTGAATTATATATTTTAAGTAGTTTCTCTAAACCTTCAGAATATATAGCTATAAACCACAAACTGAAAAATATTTCGTGGCTTAGACTTGTAAACACTATTACTGAACGGAAAGTTACTTGACATATGTTCCTCATATTTTCTTTGTCTTCCTTCAGAAGCTATTTGAGATTCATGCTAATGATTCATTGAGCCAAGATCTACCTCCCAATAATTTACCAGTATTGAAGAATTTTTTTCTACGTTTCAGAAATAATAATAACAAATTTGTTTGTTTTACATTTTTTTGTCTTTGGTTATTCATTACTTGTGATTTGATAGGAATCTGTAAAACTAAAAGTGATTTGCACTTTGCTTAACATTTTAATAAGGTTCCTTAAGAGAATTCTAGCAGTATTAGGCAGATGAGGTTAACGGTCCAATGTTAAGCAAGCTGTTATGTGAGTGGTTTGCTACCTTTTCCCTTCACACTATTTGCTGTTAATTTAAAAATCTGGACATCTCTAGTGGTTTCAGACAACTAGTACAAGGAAGGTACTAATTCCACTAATGCACAGTGCCTGCAACTAGGCCTTAGGTCTTTAACATGTACCATAAATGAAGTGTGTTTGAATTTGGGAAGCCATTTTTCTGTCCTGTGATACAGAGGGATGGTTGTTATTATGCTGAAATGCAGATTTTGTGGGTCTCACAAAAATGGAATTAGTATTCTCAAAGGCAATAAATATTTCATTTACTTACACCATGGTGCTAAGTAATTTTATGTTTATCCTAACAGATTTAGCATTTTTGGCATTTTTTAAAAAAATTTTTTTGAGAGTTAGTTAAAAATTCTAATGTGTAAAGTACTTTTATTCTTCAACACATTTCTCTTTCAGGTGTATGAGTCAAAGTATTCATGAATTCATGCCACAGAGTGGACCAGAATCAAAAGAAGGTAGTATTGCATCATAATAACTTCATCTAACTTGTTTGGGTAGACTCTAGGCTTGCTCAGTAGAGTCTGTATTGTGACTGTGGTGTAGGAAGGCTTTTCCCTTGAGAGAATGATGTTATAAAACCTCAGACAATTTTTGACCAAAAATAGAAATTTATTAGTGCTATCTTCCTAGTTCAGAATCCTTTGGTATTTTTCTTTTAAGCATCTCAGTGTATTAATCTGAAAGTCATAGTTAGTGCATTAGATGGAAAGGTGATCCAAAGTTTAGTTAGTATTATATTCTGTTTGGTACCACAGAGGAAGCATTTTCATAGAAAATAATTTTTTCCATTAAATAATAGAGGCTGTTTGGTCATTCACTTCCTCTTTTGACTGGCATTCTTTCTGCTAACAGTAGGAACTGGGCTATTAGAAATAGAGATGTATTATACCAAGTCTTGGTTCATGCTTACTAGATGCAAGTAGTTGATAAGGTAGTCATGATGAAAAAGATGAGAACTTCCACAGGAAAAGAGGAATTAATATCATGTGGATAGTTAGGTTTCAAAGAAGGTGACCAGGAAGGACTGATAGAATAAGATTTTGGTGAAAGGCTGGACAAGGAAACTAGTCATGCAGCAAACCTGGTGAGCCTGTTTCAGGCAGAATGAACAACAAATGTGGAGCTTTCAGGCATATACATTCCTGTTATATTCTATGCATCTAAGATGTCAGTGCTTCCAGATGAGCATGGGGAGGAGAAGGAAAAAGAGAAAGTCTGAGCAAACATCAGCTGAGTGAAATGAAAAACATCCTTAAGATTTACAGCAGAGCAGAAGGGAATGATTTACAGTGACCATAAGCAGGTAGTATGTGGTGAATTGTGAGCTAAGAATTCTTTTCATGATGAAACTCCTAAGTTGATGTAACCTTCATTTCTATTTCTATAAGAGCACAATTCTTGACCTTACTTTATGGTATTATTACAAAGATAAACATGAATTTATGAAAGCCCAGTCAATGCTAATGGAAATAATGATAATTATTGACATTGGTAGACTTTTAAATTGTGATAATCATGTGCCTTCTAATATGTTCTGAATGCCATATTGATAGTACATTTTGTCCAACTTCTTTGCTAGTGTGTGAAACAAATAAAGTTGCCAGCATTAATTCTTTTCACACAACTCCAAATACATCACTGGGAATGGTTCAAGCAACACCATCCAAAGTGCAGCCATCACCTACTGTGCACACTAAGGAAGCATTAGGTAAAGTATTTTGCTTTTATGCGTAGTGCCCTAACAAGTTAATAAAATCTGATTTGTAACCTGTTGACATTTTTTTTTTCTGTTCTATAAGGTTTCATCATGAATATGTTTCAGGCTCCAACACTTCCTGACATTTCTGATGACAAAGATGAATGGTCTGCTCTAGATCAAAATGAAGATGCATTTGAAGCTCAGTTTCAAAGTAATAATTTGTTTAAAAGCTATTAAGTACATAGTATCACAAGAAGTTGCTGTAGGCATTAGCAAGATTTAGATGTGACTCTGCATTTGAATAGTGTGCCATGTAAGAGCAGAGAATGAATAAATTTCACATATAATGGTTTGAAAAGGTTGCACCGTATATAATGTTGGTTTGGGGTTTTTTTTTTGTTGGATTTTTTATTATCTAATAGTGAATGCTAAAGAACAAAAGCATCATGAGTAAGAATAGTCAGGAAATAAGTTCTCAAAATGAGACTCATACTTCTTGAGAAAGATGTCTAGGTGGAGTTTGGAGCCCAGGGTGCTGGATGCCAGAGATCATAACAAAGATAAGTAGACTCTAGTTAGAATTGGGAAAACTGGAAATGAACACGCAAACATTTTTTTTCCTTAAAGGACATGAACAATAACAAAACATCCTCACAACTTTGTTGAGTGAGCTCCCAACATTATAGGGAGGATGGATACTGCCCTGTTTGTGACATGATCTCCACTTGGTCCTGACTGCTAGACCCAGTGACTATGAATCAAGTTCACCTCACTGCAAAGTAGCTTATGTCATTACCTAGGACCTAGTATTTTTTTAAGATTTTAGTACTTTTTGTTATATGTAGCTGAAATTGCTTGCTAAAGAATAATGCCTTTTCACCAGATGATAATGAAATGCTATTTTTGTTTTCTTGTAGAAAATGCAGTATCTTCTGGAGCTTGGGGAGTTAATAAGATTATGTCTTTGTCATCTGCTTTTCCTATTTTTGAAGACGGAAACAAAGAAAATTATGGGTAAAGAAAGGTCTATTTAATATAAACCTGGGGCAAGCATGTGTGCATGTATGCGTGCATGTGTTCCAAGACAATAGACCTCCTGTAGCAAAAGCACAGCTGAAAAAGAGATGCAGTCTAGTTAAAAGTTGTCAGAGAACATATGGATTCTCTGGATTTGAAATTATGTTAGATATGGGTGAATCTGATAGTACACTCATAAAGTGCAGGGCTGATAAAGTAGAACAGAAAGTGGCTTGAATAATAACTACAAAAAAATGTTTTAAAGTATAACAACCCATTAGCAAGACATCAGGGCATAGAATGAGGTTATTTTGAGAATCTTCACTGTTAGTTAAAAAAATGAAGCTTTGTGAGTTACAGGTTATCTTTGCCTGGAGGAACTTTGTACTGAGTTAGAAAGGAGACAGCATGACCAGCTTGCAGAGTGATATCTGTATTTAGAACAGGCACTATTGATAAGAATTAAAATGTTACCTGATACCCAGAACATCCTACTGGCCAAGGTCCTTGTTTTCATTTGCTTCTAAAATTTGGAATCCAGTATAATAAAAAATATCTTCTATTTATAGTTAATTCAGTTTGGACCCAGTTTTGATTTTAGTTGTTGTGAAAGTAAGGAATCTCTATAAAAACTTTAATTTATTATGTAGGAAAAGTAACAAATTTTTCTAACACCTTAAGCTTGTTTATTTCATCTGTATGTTTTATGATTCATAATTATACAAATCTTTCTTAGCTTACCACAGCCTAAAAATAAGCCCACAGGAGCCAGGACCTTTGGAGAACGCTCTGTCAGCAAATTTCCTTCGCCATCAAATGTAAGTAAATCTCTACTTTATCAATGAAATGGGTCATAAGATCTGTTCTTAATTTTACCAAATGATTATGCTCATTAAATGGCATAAGGTGTATACAGCTTCTGGAAAATCCAGTGTTGAATGAAAAAATGTGTTCGTCAACAAAATTGAATTCTATAATAAGTAGAGAAAATAAAAAATAATTATGTGATTATTACCTTTCAAGATCCATTCCTTTAGCTTGGAGGTGCCACACAAGGCTATCTATTCTTTCTTAGACATAAGAATTAAGACCTACAGTGGGATGTTAGTGAGAAACCAAGAAAATAGATCATCAGCAGTACACCACAGCAGCCAACCTTCACCTGTTGTTCATTGGCCCACAGTGTTCTTGTATGGTGCAGCCATTGCATCTAGACTTTCACCATGACTCAGAGGATTCCTTATATATGCTTTTTGTTCGTACCCTACATGCTCCTGTGACAGTGGTACACAGTAAGGATTCCTCGCTAATAACTACCCTTTCTGAGACAGACATGCTGCTGAACCCTGGCTCCCTGTGTAAGTCCATGACAGTCTCTTCTCTCAAGTTTTTTGATGAACTGCTTAGCCTTTCAATTTTCTGAATTATGGACAAGATTTTAGCTTCAGTGCCACTGTTTCAATACTACATTTTGTTGAAATAGTCTGCAACATGCTTTAACAAACAACAACAACAAAAAAGGTACATTTTTTTATATTTGCTGGTTCTGAGCAGAAACTGTTACATTTATAACTGTCCAATTTTTCCTTCAATACTGAAAGGGATGGTGGAATTTATTTTTTTAAAATGTGATATGTAAAAGGAACATGTGGTATTTTAAGAACTGAGGGGATTTATCAAGTTTAGTTCTGATGAAACTTTAGTTCTCTTTCCCCATAGATTCTAAAACTTAGCCTATAATTAATCATGTTCTTAAAGAAAGGTCTGATTGTATAGGCCATCTCACACAGGTAAATAGAAGATTAGCCTGGGGCTATCTATGTCAAAATAAGTCAGTGATCAAACCTGGGATGATTTAAAAGAGAAAATAAATAAAGTGATATTAAATCATAGCCCAAGAAATAAAACACTTATCCACATTCATACAGTAGGGGAGAGGGGACATATCTCCCTTACAGAAGCATTCCAAGGAATGTAGAAGGTCACCATTAGAACACTAAGGTAGTAACTGCTATAGGCAAGGCCCATGGGTGACTACTAACGTCACTGAGAAGAAACAGTGTCTACATAGCTCTCAAGCATCTTTTCAAGATTATTAATTACTATACTGGTTTAACATTTCTCCAAGAGGCCTAATGAGATGGCTCAGCAGGTAAAGGCATTTGTCACCAACCTGAAGAACCCAAGTTTGATCCCTGAGACCTTCATGGTATAAAAGGAATTGACTCCTATGGTTGTCCTCTGATGTCCACATGTGAGCTGGGTTACATGTGTATACCAAGTACACATACTCGTAAATAAGTAAATGTAGTATTTCTTCCCTAATTCTTTGATGATGCTCTCTGGAAGGTAGAGTTTACTTTACCTCCCTTTAACTATGAGCAGGCCATGATGATTTGCATCAGAAAAAGACAGTGGGGAGAGGAAAAATAATTTAGTAAGGAAACCTCAGGGATGCCTGACCTAGTGATTCGGTTAACTTCACTAGTAGTAAGTTGTGTTTATGACACATATTCCCAACATTTAATGAGATAGGCCCTGATAGTCCTCCCTAAATATATAGGCCTAGTATAAAATCCTAAACTAGAGGCACAGTCACAGATCCTAACCTCTGTTAAAAAGTATCAGTGCAAGAAAGGGTAGGAAGGATTCATGAATGGTTGTCATCAGAAGCAGTTGAGTAGATAGAACAGCCATGTGCAATGTGCGCACTTCTGTTGGAGGTTGGGGAGAGAAACCAAATAAAGGCTCCAGCACTACTATTATTTTTTTCTTTCTTTATCTCTTTTTTATTTTTAAGAATAAACCACGTTTTGGACAAAATTACCATTAAAGGGAACGTAATGAAGGAGAATAATTCCTTACTATCTTAACTCTTTTCAAATTTAAAGAATAATGTACAAGATTAAAACATGTTAAATTGTCATGTGGCTCTGTTCAAGTATGCTAAAAACAAGAAGTTTTTGTCTATTTTTTTTAATTCTCTTTTTTTATCAGTTTTAAAGTATTCGGGGTTTTATTTGGATTTTGAGACCGGGTTTGCAGTGTTGTGTTGTTTAGGATGATTTTGAACTCCTGAGTTCACGTAATCCTCTTTACCTTTTCATCCTTCTCCCTTGTTTGTATCCCAGGGCTGTATTAATTGCTGAACTTGGAGTACTAATGTGTTAAATCTTATCTACAAAGCAGGCACATTGCTTATTTCAGTTCTTTTGTTGTAGGAAGTGCTTCACACTGATGAGTTTGTGGACGATTTAACAGTATGTGGTAATCACTACAACAGAACGCTAGCTCTCAGTTCTAAGAGTACAGGAGATTTTACATCTGCTGCCCTGCTTTCATCTACACCATTCCACAAATTTCCAGCAGATTCAGTGCAAATTCCAGAAGATAAAGGTATGTACTCAGTTATCTTAGTATCTTCTGCAAAAATGTACTCTTTAGTATTATAGTTTCTTAAAAATTTAAAGAGGAGGGGGCTGGAGAGATGGCTCAGCGGTTAAGAGCACTGTCTGCTCTTCCAGAGGACCCGGGTTCGATTCCCAGCAACCACATGGCAGCTAACAACTGTCTGTAGTTCCAGTTCCAGGCAAACACCAAGGCAAATAAATAAATAAAAGTTTAAAAAAAAAAAAATTAAAGAGGAAGTTTGAAAACTGTAAAGAAGCTTAAAATCTACTTATGTGTATATGGTTTTGTTTTTGCTGGGTTTTTTTGATATTCTGTCTTCATAGTCTGTATTTTTAAATTTTAATAAATAAGTAGAAAGTGAAAAAAACCTGCATAGTCACTTAAAGGCACATATCCAACAGAAGTATTGTGATATCAAACAATACAATACTAATAATTGTATATTACAAAATGATAATAATACAAAAAGATTGTTATTTAACTATTAGAAACAATGAACATATATTAATGAGTAATGAATAACTAATTTTGTCCATGATGTGTCTATTTTCAAATTTCATCACTTTTGACATACGTACAAGTATACTATATAGAGAAAAAGCACATATTAATATTTTTATTTGATTTTAAGAGAGGAATTATGAAACTCCTATTAGTCCTCTTTTCAACCTCTTGTCTCATGTAACCTTTCTATAAAAGATATGCAAGTGTGAGCTGTAGAGATAGCTCAGCAGTTAAGATTACTGGCTGCTCAGTCATCTAGGGTTCTGTTCCCAGGATCCACATAGCAGCTCCCAACAATCTGTAACTTCAGTTCCAGGGGATCTGTTAGCCTCTTCTGGCCTCTGCAGGTACTGCATGCTCAGATGCACAGACATGAACAAGTAAAACACCCATACACATAAAATAATTTAAAAATATGTAAACAATCCATATTTGATTTTTACTCTAAGGTCACTACCCTGATCACAGATATTAGGTACTAATTTCTAATCCAAAAGGTATAAACTGTGATATCTGGAAGTATGCCATTTGAATTACTGTCAGTTTGCTAGTTAAATTATATCACTGTCAGGACTTTTTAGAAAGGATAATTGTTTACCAAAGTAATACTGAAGGTACTGATATGGTTCAGCTTGCTGTCAAGCCTGGTGATCTGAGCTTGATCTCTAGGACTCCTGTGGAAAGCAGAGAGAACAACTCTTGCATGCTGTCCTCTGACTTCCATATATATATATGG
Source organism: Sigmodon hispidus (assembly GCA_004025045.1). NCBI lineage: Eukaryota > Metazoa > Chordata > Mammalia > Rodentia > Cricetidae > Sigmodon > Sigmodon hispidus. The sequence continues at coordinate 44,499 of PVIH01006660.1, forward strand.
CATGCAGTCACTAGAACACACACGGATAAACATAATTTTAAAACAATAAATAGCTGCTGGAGAATTTTACTTCATTAGATGGAAGATACTCTAATGGGAGTATGAATCTAAAACCCTAAAAATTGACTAAGGAGTAAGGATATTTTCTTAGAGTACTCATTCAGTATTGTTTTATTCCTTTTCTAAATCTTACAGAAGTCAGTTCACACTTGGACTATTTGTAAATGCCATCACAAGTTTGCCACTCAAATAATATTTTTAAAGTTCTTCAGGTTGAGAAAAACTAATCCATGAAGAGTTCTTCAGAGTGCCAGTAGTTACTGTTCTTCGGGTATTTGCCACTGTGGTTTTACAAATAGATGCTAATGTTCTCAAACTATTAAGTATTAGTACTTGTTTATAAGCAGCCATCAGATAAAAAAAGTTAATCTTGTCTAACACTTGGTTATAGTATTACACAGTATTAAATCTCTTGGTAAAGTTTAGTCAATAATTCTGCCCCATATATTGTCAATAAAGATGAATTTTCTTGCTTTATTTTTAAATTAGAAGGAACAGTGATTTAAGTACTGTCAATATCTAAATCCATTCAGTCAACTAAATGCTGACTCATCAGTTTGTTACACTGAAAGACAAAGTCTCTATATAAAGCCCTCTGGAAGGATTGCAGCCTTTAATCTCCCTCTTATCAGATTCTCCGGAACTAGGTATACCCTGCCACGATGCCAGTGACTTTTTGTGGTCTGGTCATCCTGCCTACAGTGGACCTGCTATTTATTCTTTGAAATTTAAGTAATGTTTTTTGTTGTTTTGTTTTCCTGATCATAATCCTTTTTACTATGGGACACTATTTTGAATTTGTAGGGAAAGTCAGTATGAAACGAAATTATAGCCTTTGAAATTATATCAAATAGTGTCTATGTCAACATGTGTATATAATAAGTCTGTCTATAATTTTTTTATATTTCAGAAAATGTGGTAGCCACACAGTATACACATGTGGCTTTGGATTCTTGTAAAGAAAACATGGTGGAGCTCTCAAAAGACAGAAAGTTTGGGTATTGTGTTTGTCATTCTCCTCTTCCATTGCTCTTTGAGCTGGTGTAGTATACTGTATTCAAACATGCTAAGGCTAATAAAGTTTTATTCAATGGTAGCTTTAAGTCAGAAGGTAATGTTTGTTAATGTGAACACAGTAATGAATCTAAGCACTTGGTATAGAAAAGCAGCTTGGGTAACAGATCCCTGAGTTAACATTTTCTGAAATTGATTCCAGGATTCAAGCTATAAACCCTCTTCTGATGTGTCAACTATTGCAAAACTGAGAAAACACATAATTTGTGCTTTACATACCCATTCAGTTGAGAAAACCAGTACCTTTTAAGAGAAGATAGAATGTTTAAGTCTTTTTAAGTATTGCTGCAAAAGTAAAGTTCCATTGTATTTGATTAGGCTGGTGCATTTAACAGATAACATACTTCATAACTCAGGCACAGTGTATGCTTTCATAACTCAGTGCATGCTTTCTGTGTGCTGTGTCCTCTCAATCCTCACAGTAACTTGAGTTATGATAGTTATTTTGTTAAACTCTTATTGTAGATGAAGAAATCAGGTCTCAGGGACAAATTTCTGATCTAAAGGCAGAGAGCTTCTAATTTGTGAAATTGCTGATAAAAAACACATGGATTTCATGATACCATACCACACAAACACACACACACATACACACACACACACACACACACACTAAAAAATAAAATAAATAAAAATAAAGACAGCTGAGAGTTGAAGTACTAAGGTAGAATTTCACCTTATTTGACCTGAACAAAGAATATGCATGTTGGCCGACAATTTTTCAGTAAGCCTGCATGTGACAGAAAATCACAAACATATTAATCTGAGTTTTTAAAAATTTAACACATAGGTGAAATCACAAATATACATGAATGAGAATCCTTTTAACTCGTTGTGTGTGTGTGTGTGTGTGAGATGGCTAAAATATTGTTTCAGAATCTTGTCGGATTAATGTCATTTGTCTTAGCGTGGTATAAGAAGTTATTTTTAGAATAAAAAATACTTAGTCTTGATTATATTAGTGCTGTTTAGATGTAGCTTTGGAAAATAAACTCATTCCTTCCCACAATTTCTGTTAGATATATCACCTTAGCTGTTAACTAACACATTAAATGGCTTTGGTTTTATTTCTGTTCATACCATATCTTAGTAGCTTGAGTATTTACACATATTTGTTTAATGAAAGTTATTTAATCAATGCAACCTGTGAGATAATTCTGAAATCCTCTTCTTAGAATGAAATGGAGCTATTTTATTTTTATCAGATCTAATAGGCTTCAAATCACGTTTGTTTTCTCTTTTCACACATTTAGTCCAATTCAAGAGAAATTTTCATCATCTTTACACTATCCTAGCCAACCTGCCACAGATGATGTACTCACTCAGGAAGCAGTGTATGGTCTTGAGGCTTATAAATGCACAAGCACTGACCCTGTGGCCATGGAGGACCTACCAGATGCCAACGCTGAGCTCCAAGTTGAATGCATGCAGACTAGTCCACTTGTAAATGTCAGTGATCCAAGTATGTACACATGCTCAATCTTAGCTGTGTCGTAAAAACAGTAGCATGGGAAAGATATAAAAGAACTCACAGTGAGGATTTAAATACGCTGAACATAAAAGAAATTTAGACAAACTTATAACTGCAACACAAAATAATTTGCTACTAACACATTTGAGATCAGTCAATCCATTTTAATCTTGAAAGACACTAGGACTGCTACTGTTAGAAAAAAGAATTAGGGGCCTGCAGAGATGGCTCATTGGTTAAGAGAACTATTGACTGCCCTTCAAGAGGACCCAGGTATAGTTTTCAGCACCCACATGATGGTTCACAACTATCTATAATTCCAGTCCCAGGGAATCTGAAACCCTCTTCTGATCTCTAGACACATACCCACTTGCAGGCAAACATGCATACACATAAAGCAAATAATTTTTTTTTAAATCTTTTTTAAAAGAGTTCATGGTTGAATGAGAGTTTACTATGTGTCAAACATATAATCTATTACCCTCACCCCTGTATGTAACAGAATAATCAGTCAAGACAAAATATTAAGAGATATTTTCCTCTGTCCCTTATTAAACAGAATGTTTTGCATAGTGATTGAGAGCATAGAATCTAGAGATAGATTAAGTTCTAAGGTGAAGCTCCAGTTCCCAGCTCCCCAACCAAGTTTATTATGGTGCTGCTCTTTAAAGTGGAGGTCAGTTGGAGAGATGACTCAGGGGTTAAGAGCACTGGCTGCTCTTCTAGAGGACCAAGTTTAACTCCCAGCACCCACATGGTGTCTCACAACTGTCTGGGACTCCAATTCCAGGGGATCTGATGCTTTCTTACATACATACATGCAGGAAAAACAATATCTACATATTAAAAAATTATATCTTAAAGTGAAAATGAGTTAATCTCATAACTATGTTCTGTATATACTAAGGAAGTAGCACTCATATTGGATAGTAGCCTTTTGAAGCCTCCGATAGAATGTTTTATAGCACAAATTGGAGACAAAGTTTTGTCTTTCCTTATGAATTGTATACAATATTCTCATTCATACAAATTGTATGTAGGTAGTATACTTTGTGTATATTAGTGGGGAAAATGGTGAAAGAATATATGTCTGAGCACACTAGAACCAACTAATTAATAATGTCCAAGTGTACTTCAAGGCATGCATCTAATTTTTGAAGGCACAAGTCCTGCAATCCAGATGAATCAGGAAGCAGCTAGTTGATTCCCTTTGTCACAATTGGATATTCACCTAAATTGTAGACCTAAAGTGACAATAATGACAGAAGTACCAATTTAGCTTTTTTTTATTATTGAATAAATGTTCTACATAGGGTGAGGTTTTGAAATCTTATTTAGGGCTGGAGAGATAGCTCAGAGGTTAAGAGCAGTGACTGCTCTTCCAGAGGTCCTGAGCTCAATTCCTAGCAACCACGTGGTGACTCACAACCATCTGTAATGAGATCTGGTGCCCTCTTCTGGCCTATAGTCAATATAGGTAGAATGCTGTGTATCTAATAAAGAAATTTTTTAAAAAATTAAAAAAAGAAATCTTATTTAATGAATACCTTTGCTTATTTATCTAAAAGTTCTCTTAAAACATTTGAATACTGAATTTGTTTCTTAAATTTTTTTTCTATTTAAGACTTTACTATTGAGAATCCATGGGATGATGAATTGATTCTTAAGCTTCTTTCTGGGCTTTCTAAACCACTGAGTTCCTATTCAAATACTTTTAAGTGGCAGTGTAAACTTCCAGCCATCAAGCCCAAGACAGAATTCCAATTGGGTAAGAATTATATGGGTAATAGAATTTTGAATTTGAATACAGTAGTAACTCTGAGATTCTCCTACCCTTTCCACCTTCAAGAAAGAGTTAATATCTACAGTACTGAGAATTTTTGTTAAGTAGTGATGGCAGAATTGTGTTTGTTGTTGGGGCTTTAATTTAGCAGTAATCTATCAGTGAAAAAAATACATGTACTCTGGGCTGGAGAGATGGTTCAATGGTTAAGAGCACTTTTAGAATCAGGTGTGGTGGTGGCACATGCCTTTAATCTCAGCACTCAGGAGCCAGGTAGGCGGGTCATTGTGAGTTCCAAGCCAACCTGGTCTACAAAGCGAGTTCTAGGATAGCCAGGACTGTTAAACAGAGAAAGCCTGTCTGGAATCCCAGCACTACCACCACCAACAAAAAAAGAACACTTTCAGGAGACCTCATTTTGGGTTTCAGTGCCCATGTTGGGCAGCTCCCAACCACCTAAATCAAAAAGTCTCCTGAAACGGAAAATTGACCTAACCATCCTAAACTATTACAAATATTAATGAGTTATGCTTTCCCCTATTTATTCTCCTGTAAAATATGTATGTTTTACAAAAAGCTTTATAGATTTCTACTATGCCTTCCTAATACCTAAGGCCACACATATAAGTATAAGGCCATCAGAGCTGCTTTCACCCTTCTGTTACAGAGAATTTGTTAAGGGGACTCTTTCATGGCAGGTATATGCTTTACTTTCATTTAAGTGTGGGAAATCTTCTCCAGATTATACCCATTTTAACTTATTAAAGTAGTTCAGGCACCAGGAATTCTTCACTTTGATGGGTCTTATGTCTTTTTATCAGTTTGACATATTTCTGTTCCAAGGTTCTTTGCTGGTCTATGTGAATCACCTTCTTGGAGAAGGGGCCTTTGCCCAAGTCTATGAAGCTATTCATGGAGATATGAAAGATACCAAAACTAAACAGAAATGTATTTTGAAGGTAAATGATATGAGTAACTTCTTATACAATGTAGATGTGAATTTTAGAAGTTATCTTCCCCTGCCCTCTCCCATTTAAATATTGATGTCAATGAAGCCTTAGTCAACAGTTAAACACCGTTATCTTATAAAGACTCAGGATTATCATCTTACCACTAAGATTATCCTGCAAGCCCTACACTGCTGATCAGTGATTAGCTTGTCCTCACTTTTTGTCCATATCCTTAACTGGAAGGAGTTGCTTTCTTGCTATTCTTTTATAGTATATGGATAAGGATATACATATGACATATCTGATTTGATTTGCAGGTTCAGAGGCCTGCTAATTCCTGGGAATTCTACATTGGGACACAACTGATGGAGAGACTAAAGCCAGCAGTACATCACATGTTCATCAGGTTTTATTCTGCTCACTTATTCCAGAATGGCAGCATATTAGTAGGGGAGCTCTACAGCTATGGGACACTACTAGTAAGTGTCTAATTTTCATGATGTGAACATGAAATGTATGTGCATCTCTGGTTTTTACCTGCATTATTTTTCAGAATTGAAAGTTGTATTGGAATAGGAAGTAGGTGCAAAGCCCTTGACTTGAAATTTCATTGATCCTTTACAACTAACTTAGGATATCATTTGCATTATTTCTAGAATGCCATTAACCTCTATAAAAATACCCCTGAAAAAGTGATGCCTCAGGCTCTCGTCATCACTTTCGCTATTAGAATACTTTACATGCTTCAACAAGTTCACAGTTGCGAAATCATTCATGCAGACATTAAGCCAGATAACTTCATCCTAGGACACAGGTAAGTGTGACACTTTAATGGAGTTCTTTACTAACATTTTACTGGTATCCTTTTGTTATTTGTGTTCATAGATCTTGGTCCTTGTTTGTATTTAATGTAGATTTTTGGAACTGGATGATGACGATTTTGCTAATGGCTTAGCACTGATTGACCTGGGTCAGAGTATAGATATGAAACTTTTCCCTAAAGGAACTGCATTTACAGGAAAGTGTGAAACATCTGGTTTTCAGTGTCCTGAAATGCTCAGTAACAAGCCATGGAACTACCAGGTATGGAAGGAAAACAAGAGGTTTGAAAACATTGTCATTATTACACTTACCAGACTTTCAAAATTCATTTAGAGCAGGTAGTTGAACTGGTCTCATTGGGCCATGAAGGAAAAGTAAAATGTAATGCCAAAAAGGAAGACAGATGTTGTCAACAGAGCAGAAAAGCAGATAGATTCTGTGAGAAACTTTCAGAGTTTTCAACAAAGTAGAATATTAGTTGGGAATTAAGAATATACTAATTAGGGTAATTGTAAAAGTTTGGGCCTAGGTTAAACCAGCATCCATTTTCCAGATAAGAGCTGCTAGTTCCAGAAGACCATAGTAAAGGGAACACAGATGAAGACCTTATATATAGTCGGTTACTCCCAGTAACGCTTCAGATAGTTGAATGCTGATCTGGGGGTAGATTGCAGATAGTTTGCTATCCTACAGACTTGGACCACACTAGAATGTCCTTTTCTGTTATGAACATATCACATAGAGGCATTGATGTGCAGTTGTACAGTAACCACCAGAATCCCAGGGGATAGAATTAGAAGAACTGCCAAGCTGAGAAATTATTGTTTTTGCACCAAGTGATACAACAGAGGACTTGAAGAGGACATTATTTAAATGAAGATAGAGTTTCCCAAAAGGTTACCTCAGAGGCAATAGTGTTTTATGTTCATAGAAACCTCACTAAAAGCTTGGACAGACACTCAGTGAAGAAAGTCACTGGATTTTAGAATTCTATAAATGTAATATCCTGTGGTTATTGAGCTTCTACATTAGAGATGTATTTTAATATACTCACACATAAGTTACTATTTATGATGCATATATCTGTTTTCTTCATAGGTTGATTACTATGGAGTTGCTGCAACAATATACTGTATGCTCTTTGGGACTTACATGAAAGTCAAAAATGAAGGAGGAGTCTGGAAACCTGAAGGTCTTTTTAGAAGGTAGGTTATTGGCATTGGCACTACCGTAAAAAATAGTAACAGCTCAATTGTAGATTTTCATCTAGCCAGAAAATGAGTCTGAGCAGTGGTAACAGCATAGTACTAACATTAGGCACTGAGCAAATCTAGCACTCACTGCTTCATGAAACTGTTGGAGCTCCTGGCCATGTATGTTAGCATCCTGCTTGTTCTTGGTTGTTTCTCATTACTGTAAGTAAAGTTTTGTAGGTGAGCCTTATGGTTTTGTTTGCTTGTTTTTTTATTTATGTAAATGGGAATGATGATGATTCTGCTTTGCTCAAAACTTATAAGCAAAGAAAATAATATAGGTGAAGCTGTTTTGTAAATTATAAATTGAATGAGGTAATTTTTATTACAAGACATGGTTTTAATCTCCAGCCCTATGTGATTTTAGTTTATAAAATACTTGAAGGTTAATTATTGGTCTAGAGCTTATCATGTCAGCATTGTTCCTAAAGTAACACTGTATAAACAAACCACTGGTTTGAATTGAAGCTGATTAGTCTATGCATACATGTTTCCATAATCATTAACGTTTTTGAGATATAAAATTGTATACAGGATAAAGTCACTTGTGTGTTAGTCTAATGGAATTTTCCATGTGTTCCTTCTTCAGAATATTTAGGCTGAGGGTTCCCTCATCTTCTCTACCCACTATCAAACAAAAAAAGGGAAAAAGTTTGCAGAAATTTTATAAACATTATACACAATAGATTCAGAATCCAAAAGAAAACTTAGAGCAGTTGTTTTTTATTCTATATAGAGCCATCAAATTCAGCAAGTACTGTATTCACTTTGTTGTTTCCCTTGCTTATCATCAAAGGACCATCTAGAAGCTTTCTTCTCAGTTTCCATCTAGGATGATATTTTAGTGCATTCTGCTTTCGCTCCCTGTTTTGGAGGGTTTTTTTTTTCCTTCCACTTAACTTTAATTACTGTAAGTGACTAAGATCCTTCAGTGGGAGCTCTGTCCTAAAGAGTGCAGCCTATCTATCTGTCCAGGCATCTTGCCATATATGCAGTTAGGCTTACCAGAACCAAGTAACTAGATTATCAGATTCTGGCAGTGTGGTATACACAGGAAGCCAACAGAAAATAGACTTCTTTAAAAGATGATTTGTCTATAGAAGACCTATTGCTAAAAGACTTTTAAATCATGCTTTTAGAACAAGGTATATTTAGATATTTGGTTGGATTTTTTTTAATTCCTCCTGTTTGTGATGGATTCTTGGTTTGCTAAGGTGCATATGGCTGAGATCTGTTCTTTTAACATGTCCATACCTGTGGAAAGTAGAAGAAGGAACAGATTGCTGTGTGTGTTGAAGTTTGCATTTTTTTCATTGTGATATTTTGTCTCTTCAGGCTTCCTCATTTGGATGTGTGGGAGGAATTCTTTCACATCATGTTGAATATACCAGATTGTCAGCATCTTCCATCTTTGGATTTATTGAGACAAAAGCTGAAGAAATTATTTGAACAACAGTATTCCAACAAGATTAAGACTCTGCGTAACAGGCTAATAGTGCTGCTCTCAGAATATAAGCGGTTGAAAAAATAAAACATGGATATGGACCTTATCCAAAAAAACACTTTGTAAATTTAAACTCCCTCCCACTTTGAATCCAATTTTTTCATACTTTTATTTATGTATGTTAAAAAATAAAGCCCATAAGATATATCTATGTGACCTAGTTATTATAATATCCTAACAAAATCAACAAAGTAGGAAGACCCGTGTGAAGCAGGCTAATCAGTTGGGTTGCTCTTTGTATACAAATTTTCACGAGGATTCAAATTTAAATGCCTTCTAGAAATCACCATTCTAAACATTGATCTATAAAGTAGGCCAAAAAGACTTACAGTGTATCTTTTATTAGCATATGTATGATTGGGCTTCATTATGGCACTTTCAGACAAAATTTGTTTTTTGTTGATGTTCTCCCCATCCTTCACACACCCTCCCTCATAGCTTACTGTCTGCTTTCATGTCCCATCTGTCCATGTACCTTCCTCAACATCTTTTTTCCTTCACAAGGTCTTTTTTAGTTTCATAGCCTACCATTACTGTTGACCCCACTTATGTGCATATAAACATTATAAGTTAGAGTCTGCATATGAGAAAACATGTTTGTGTCTTTCTGACTCTGAATTACTTATACTTTCTAACTCCATTTATTTTCATATAAATTTCATGAACAGAATTCAATTCTGTATTTTACCACATTCTCATTACTGATCCACCAGGTAATGTATCTCTAGGCTGGTTTCATTTTCTTACTATTGTAAAGAGGGGGCAATCAATACGGATGTTTGAATTTGTCAGGTAGAAGATAGAATGCTCTGTATACCCAGGAATGGGATAGCTAGATCATAAACAGTTCTGTTTTCACTTTTGTGAAAGACTGCCACACTGATTTCCACAATGGCCTTACAGGATTACATTTCAACCAGCAGTGAATAAAAGATTCTTCTTTTTCCACATCCTCACTAGCATTTTTGTCTCTTGTTAGTGATAACTGTTCTGATGAGGGTGAGAGACTCCAAGTAGTTTTGGTTGTCATTTCCCTCATGGCTAAGAATATTGAGTGCTCTCTTTTAAGTACTTAAAGGCCATTGTTTCTTCTGAAGACATTCTCTTTAGTCCCTGTATTGACTGCCAGATTGTGTGTGTGCGCACTTGCATGCATTTTATTTTTATTGTTCTTTGGATAGCCTATATATTTACCCCCATCTGAAACATAGCTGGGAAAGTTTCCCCCCATTGTGAAAGCTGTCCCTTCACTCTGCTGATGGTCTCCTGGAAAGTTTTTGCCTACATCTATTTTTGTTCTTTTGCTTTGGCTTTGCTTTTGGTTTAAGATAGAGTCTCCTTAAGTAGCCCTGTCTGGTGTGGAGCTCATAGAAATCCACCTGCCTCTGCCTCCCAAATGTTGGGAGCATCTGCAACTAGCTCCATGGTGGTTATGCCAAGGTCCACAAGGTCTTGTTCCTATGCTGCTGCCACATACGTCAGGCCTTTTTGACTTGTTGGCTTGGCAGGTAAATAGTATTTCCTAGTCGTCTTAATTTGCATTTCTCTTATAGATTAGGCCAGATAGACTCTTTGTTTTGTTTTGTTTGGGCTAGGCATGTGTTTTTTAGTGAACTCCATTTGTTCATTTTCTGTATGCCCTCTTTTTTGTAAGACTTGTATATAGCTTCAAATTATTTATCTCAATTTGGCATTTGTCTTGACTAATATAGAGTTGTGCTTCTATGAAGAACTTAAAATTCTGCTTTATAGACTGATTTATAGTTTTAAATGGCATTTGATTTTTTTTGTCTTAAAATGTTATCCTCAACTGAAAAAAGAAAAGACCCTCTAGTTTTTTCAAAAACTAGTACTAATTTAAATATTTAGGACTATATTTCCTGATTGTTTATTTCAAAAAATGATTTGATTTGAATTAATCAAATTTCCCATGGTATTTTTTTCTTACCTGGGAGTTTGCGTATAAGAAGCCTGTTGGTTTCAGCTGACTCTTTTTAGTTTCCTTTTTTTTTTTTTTGCAGGGGGGGGGGGGTTTGGGGGGGGGAGGGGGTGATCGTTTGGTTTTGAATGGTTTTGTTTTGTTTTGTTTTTCAAAACAGGATTTCTCTGTGGTCCTCTAGCTGGCCTGGAATTCAGAGATCCACTTTCCTCTGTCTCCCAAGTCCTAGGATTAAAGGCATGTGCAACTACCATCACCGGTGCCATATTATTATCTTCATGAAAGCAGTTGTATCTTATATCATTCCCATTTTTGCTGTGTCTTCCTGTTACTACCTTAAAAATGATGTTGAATAATGGTGGAGAGCTACTGGACACTCCTGCTTTAGTGGGAACCCATCCAGTGTTTCTGTCAAATTTAATGCTACTCTCAATATGGCTATTTTAAATTATGTTAATATCTATTAACACTTGGTTTTCTTGCCCAAATTTCCTTCTGCATTGATCCAACTGTATACTAACACCCCCTGCAATGACATGTAATTGCTTTCATACTTGCATAGCTATAAAAAGTTAAGTACATGTGCACTAGGGGAGATCCAAAATAGGTATTTACTTTGAAAATGAAACCATTCTCTCCTGAATTATATCATTCAAGGCAAAGATTCAAGCATGTGCATTCTTAGACCTAAAGAAAAACCATCTCCATCTTACTGTAACTGTCAGTGTATTTTAAACTTGCCTTGACTTCTGACTTTGTTCTGTAAAACTATAAAACTTAATTAAACTGCTTCCACGTTGGAACATGGACCTAGGAGTAACCTAAATCTGTGTTCCCATGGTTGGAACATGGACCTAGGAGTAACCTAAATCTGTGTTCCCAGGCCATGGTCACTCATAATGGCTCCAGAATAAACTCTTACATCCTTTAAGATGAGACCTGAAGTCATTGCATTGACAGTAGTAACTTGGAAGCTTGATTACACAGTGACATGATAATATCATGTGTACTCTGATTTAAAAAAAATGTATAGTTAACGGCATTTTGTCTACACTCGTTCACTTAAAGTGTATTATTGTTTTCCTTTATTATTTCAAAATCAAGTTACCAGAAAGCTTAGTTATTAAGCTATTTAGAAAAACGAACAGGAGTAGATTACATCAACTCGGCTATGATGCAAGTTAATGTCTGATTAATGCAAATAAGGAATGCAGAGCCTATCCAGAAATCAAGACAGTCTTGCATGCACGGTAAGACCCGGTAAAGGTCAGTTTCTCCAGGACACAAACCGAAGAAGGCAGCTCCTTGCCTCATGCATACTCTGGGCGGGCCTAACTAAGCGCTGTGACATTTGACCCTTGCGCCTTTCCGTAGTCCACTCCTACATGCCCGGTGGTAGCAATGGCGGACGTTTCTGAGAGGACGCTGCAGGTGTCCGTGCTAGTGGCTTTTGCCTCCGGAGTGGTTCTGGGCTGGCAGGCGAATCGGCTGCGGAGGCGTTACCTGGACTGGAGGAAGCGGAGGCTGCAGGACAAACTGGCAACGACTCAGAAGAAGCTAGACCTGGCCTGAGCATGCGCCGCAACCCGAGCCCGCCGGGTCCTCACTCCCTAAGCCCCACGCGGCCTGGATCGGGTGAGCCGCGTGACCCCACGGCCGGGGAGTTCTGGGTCGCCTTTGAACGGCTTGCAGGAACGTGGCTTGCTCCTAGACCTCAGAAAATACTTTTGTCTGATATAGTTCCGGTGTTACAGCACAGTTTACTGAGGGTGTTTAATGGGAATGTTTTTCCACGTGCAATGTAGTTGCATGCTAATATTTAACTTCGAAATGGAAAATACTGAACAGAAAAGGGGGGTAAGAAGGAACTGTGAAGTGTTTCACGCCCCAAACCCCAAATTCATTTTTAATAGGCCCACGGTAGTACTGTGGCTTTGATGTTTTTGCAAACTTCAATTCGAAGCCATCGGTTGTTGGTAGCCAGATAGAGTAGAAAATGTGGATGTCAGGAGCCTTTTGTTTCATCATAGCTATTCATCAACGCTATAGTTTTCTTAGCGTTCATGGTTTACCGGCACAGTACAGTAATTTGAAGTTAAAGATTGTGTGTTACTGATTTTTTTTTTTTTCTGTCTTTCAACAGCTTGTCAAAGATGAATATAAAGCACTGGAAAGAAATTATGTCTTCTTGCACTTTATGAATCTATTTTTAAAATAAAAAAAAGTAAACATCTTTTAATCTTTTCCCTCACAAATGAAAGGAGTATTTTTGCCTACCATTCAGTTTGCTGCCACAAGACATCTGGGTCCTGACAGCAGAGGCTAAATGGAATCTGTCACATCCTTGGGACAGCCTGGAGGCAGATTTGATACAGAGACCATTATGAGTCCTTTTCTAGATTTATTCAGAAAAGATAGGAGCTGTGACAAACGACTGAAGTATACATTATAGATGTAAGCTATTTACACTTCAAATGAAATGTTTACTGCAAATGTTGAGTGTAAAAATTCCTTATGTGTTAACATGGAGTGTGCATGTGAAAGAGAAACCTTTGAGTAAATGCTAGTCATATCAACTAGCCAAGTCCCTGGTTGTTTATAAGATGCATTTATGATGCACTGTCCTCATTTTTAAGAAAATCAGTTTTGTGTCTTAGTACCATTTAGCATAAGGAAATTAAGAGAGTTCATTCTTCAGGAAACCCCACTGCTCATTTTCCTAGGATTATTGTGCCTTATTTCTAACTTGATTCTTATCCTTTGAATCCATCGAGGGCTGAAATGTTGGTTCTCAGAGCTCTGTCCTATTTTATTTAGTTGGCTGAAGCTTTTTAGTTAACATCCCCCATTGAGACTTAGTTGAGGATCTTTGAGGTAGTGTAAGTAGTCTTACTTGCCTGTGAGTGATGTTGGTGTGTGTCTGTGTGGGGGCCAGAGGTCACCTTCAGGTGCCTGCCTAGATTGCTCTCTGTCTTTTCTTTTTCCTCGTGTGTATAGTATGTACCTACATGTATGTATGTATGTTCACATGTGCATGAGTGCATGTGTAGGTATAGACCCAACATTTGTCATAGGGACTCCCACTCCACTTGGCACTTAGATGGGTTCTGCAAGTCCAAATTTGAGTGTAGCTTGAATTCTAATTGGTCTTAATAATAAAAACCTGTAGTTAGATATCACAGTAAATGCTGAAAGATCAGACAGACAAAGGAACAGGCACTAGAGAGACTTCTCACCTCTGCCGAATCCTCAGACCAGAGGGGCCTGAGCTCCTGTCTCATCCCACTTTCCTTTCCTCTCTGTCCAGCCATATCACTTCCTGTCTCACCTCTACCCATTCACTTTAACCATGAGCTCATCTCCCCCTTCCTCTTTTTAGACAGGGCCCCTCACTGAAGCTGAGAGTTTATATTTGGCTGGTCTGCCAGTTTCCAGACTCAAGTCCCTGATCTTCAGCCGGGTGTTACAGACTGCCCTGACCCACCCCAGGAGGCCAGATCTTCATGTATGTGCAGTAGGCATTGTCCTAATTGAGCCTGACGGGACTCTAGCCAGCCCAAACATGGCAAATATGACGGCAGGCCTTGTCCTCCACATTCCCTCTTCCTTGCTAAAAACCATTAGATTACTTTCCTAAAGCTAGCCACCAGGGTCTATTTATTCCCTTATTTAGTTACTTCCTTTTCCTGATGCTTTCTACCAAGCTCCAGCTATCCAAGTGTTGGGAGTCCAGCAACCAAAAGCCCCTTTAACATGCCAATTAAAATTGAACACCTCATCCCAACATGGGATTTCCCCTTTTTACTTTTATAAAGTGCCATTTGCCTATGGACCATGTCTTTGCTGTCTAACCAGAGGCAGTCCTATGTCTGTCATGCCCCCTCCCTTCCCCTCTTCCTCTGAGGACTTCTTGGGCTATCTTGTGCTAATACTGATCCCTTTAAAGCCATCTCTCCAGCCCTAGGGTAGGGCAAGTTTTTTAGTCAACATCCCCCACTGAGGTTTAGTTGGGGTAGGTTGCTTAAAGCACAATTTGTCCCAAACTGAAATTTGGGGTTAAACTGAGTTGTGACTGGACCAGCTCTACCTCTGGGCCAGACCTGGTATTTGCATTGGTTTTTGCTGTTTTACATTTTATTTGAGTTTTGCCCTAGTACATGTCTGGGCCTGCAGAGGCCAGAAGATGATGTCAGATCCCCTGGAACTGGAGTTATAAAGCAGTTATAAGCTGCCATGTGGATGCTTGGAATCGGTCCTGGATCCTCTGCAAGAGCAGTTGATGCTCATAATCACTCAACTGTGTCCTCAGCCCTCTTCTCGTTGCTTATATGCACTATCCAGATACACTCATCCTTTTATGTGTCACCTCTAGGCATCCCTCTCTAAACATGTTGGTGACCTATGTTCATACTAATTTTGTTTTCTACTACCACCTGTTACTGTCATATGTCATGTGTATCCCTAGCCTTGTAGTAGACATCACTTGGGTCAACTTTTCCTTCTACCTTCTCTTAAATGTATGAGGTTTCCTCCTCTCTCACACTGGAAAACAGTTTTCCATGGAGATGCAACTTCTTAGTCAAATTGGAATCCGTTCATTGGGAGCCAGGTGTCACAATAACAACCAGATAGCTTGGGAATCACATGGAATCGTCAACTGGTCAACTTGGATCGTCACCATTCCTAACTCTGGGGTTGCTGTAGTGGAGTTTGGGAATTGGATTTGGAGGGTTGAGTCTCATTCAGGGGAGATACTACCACCTTTCCTAAGAGTGAATAAAATGTGGAGGCCATAGACTTGCTGCACAAGACAGAATCGCCACCCTCATAGAACTCAGGATGGAGCATATAGAAATTTCAGAGGATAACGCTTTAGCAATACCCTAAATGACAAGAATCTAAAACCGTCTCTGGGCCAATTGTAATGACACTCGCTTTTAATCCCAATACTACGGAGGCAGAGAAGCAGGTTGATCTCTGTGAGTTCAGGGGTATACAGTGAGGCTATTTCAAAAATAAAATAAAACCGCCTATAGGGTGACAGTATGCAGCGAGTCCCACAAATGACTCAAGAAAACTCTCGTAGCTAAGGAGTTTATTATGCTTAAACTATTTTAAAGATTAGTTTCGTGGAACAGAGGTCGGAAAGCTGCAAAGAACAGAGCACCGCGTGGTACGAGGTCGATGGTAACACAATGTGCAGTCTGGGACTCCGGAGAATCCAAAGGAGTTGTTTTCAGGCCGTCTAGCGAATCCTGTGACGTGAGTGGCGGCGCCCGCTGATAACGTCATCTTGCTGAGCTCCCGCTTTGGTTTCCCTGGCAACCGGCGCGGTCCCGCCGGCGGCGGCTAAGCCGATGCTCGCCCGGCGGCCGCGGGACCCGCTGCAGGCGCTGAGGCGCCGCGGGCAGGAGCTGAAGCTGCAGGTAAGTGCGGGGAGAGGGCTCGACGTCCCAGCCCCTCGGCAGGATCCGAGCACCGGGCAGCAGTGTTCTAATCCCGTCCCCTGCCTTAGACAAAACCTCTGGGAAGCCTTGCTGGTCAGCTAACACCCCAGTCTAACGACTCACCAACCCCCACTTCCCACCCCGCCCGCCCTTGTCTAAACTAGCCAGTTCCACCCCAGCCCTGCCACACTCTCCTTTTGGAATTCATCGCTTTCTCAAAGTCAAGTGTAACAGGTATCAACGAATAGTCTTGATACCTAAGATCCAATAAACGAGCCAAGGACAGGAGATTAGTAATTTAAGAAAAGTTGATTTCAAACCACTTACAAAAGAAGTAAGACCGCAAAGATTTGAAGTCATAACACTCAGTGTTGAGGAAGAGGTGATGAAACAGGCGATGCTCTGGTGTATAAGCTACATTTCTGGACAGCAGTTTGACAAGGTACAGCAAGCATTGGTTCTCCTGGGCTGGTTGATTACATTTCCAGGAATCTACTAATCTACGAATTTAAAATTGACACAGAGATATATAAAAGTGTACAATTTTTTTTTTTTTTTTTGCTTAGAACAAAACTGGATATGAATGATCATTTGATCAGTATTAGAGAGATAATCCATAGATGGATTATTGTTATTCAGGGCTTCTCAGTTCTTGTCTTGAGGGAAAGAATTTCATGGCAGGACACAAAGCTTAAACAGGTGTTTATATAGTAAACAAAGCATATGCTCCAGAGAGGCTGCAGGAGCTGGAGAGTGCAGTCTGGGGGTCGGTCCTCCTGTTGTAGACTTTAAACAAGTTTTAATTCATACTGAAGACACGAGTGGCATATCCATGACCCTCTTTTTCTCCCAAATGATGGTTGAATGGACTGTCATTTTAGGGTATTTCTGATGATGATCCTCTAGAAATGCCCATGTATGGGGGTGGGAAATGTCAGAATTACAATGTAGGCAATATAATGAAATCTGATTCTTTGTTATGATACATGAGTGGCAACTGAGAAAGTGTTCTTGCTTTCCTTGGTTCTGTTATAACAAGAACAGTCTAACTGCAGCTTCAAGAATGTTTAACCACAAAGGGGCATTCTGACTGTCAGGACACAGTTTCCAAGACAGGGCTGCAGATTTCCTTGGTGATGTCATTTTCAGTTCCTTATCTAGGTAGCCTTGTCTCATCTGTGCTATGAGGAGATTTTTGCTAGAGCTTTTGGTATTTGGGGGAAAATATTTTGGAAAGATATCAAGTTAGAAAAAGAATATAAGGAGCAAGAAAAATGGCTCAGTGGTCAAGAACACTGGCTGCTCTTCCAAAGCTCACTAGTACAGTTTCCAGAGCCTGCATGGTGACTCACAGCTGTCTAATTCCTGAGGAGCTGATGCCTGGTTCTGGCCACTGAAGGCATTGGGCATGCATGTGGTACACAGGCATACATACAGGCAAAATATTCGTACACACATAAAATAAATAAGTATGAAAATGAAAAGAATGTAACATGGAATACACACTATTTTAATAACATTTGTTGTATCTTGTATACATAAGAAGATATAGAAGAAAGCAGGTCAGGATGACATGCAGGGAAAAGTGCTAATGGCTATTGTTTGCCTTTATTAAATATGTATTTCAAGACACTGAATTTCTATTACTCTTAAAAATAAGAACCAAGGAAAGGAGGAAATGATATATTATAATCTCAATGATAAAAGAAGTAATAAAACAACTAAATAAATAGCAATTAATGGATTGTTCATTTGTTTTCAGAAATTCTTATTTTATCTTAGACAAGGTCTGATTATTTAGCTCTGGCTGGTCTGGAACTTAATAAGCAGATCCAGCTAGCCTTGAACTCACAGAGATCCTCGAGTCTCTGCCTCCTAAGTGCTAGAATTTGAGGAATGTGCCGTCATGCTTGGCTATTTTACTTTTTAAATATGTAATTTATAACCAAATTTTTTTACTAAATAATTTAATAATCCCTAATAGATTAAGAGATTACTGGAGTTCACATGTTACTCAGTTTGGGCCTTTTGTTTTAAAAATACAAATTTTTGTATGTTTTTCACCATAAAAATGTGATAGTTTTGAGAAGATAGATATGATTAGCCTGAATTTAGATGTTTATGTGTATCCAAATATCATTCTTAAATATGTACTCTTACCGCTCTAGAGGCAGTGAGACCTGGGAGGATGGAGCCAGTGGATGAGGTGAACTAAAGTGTCACGCCATAGCCAACCTTATTCAAGCATCAGAGAATTTATGCTCTGAGGGTTGAGAAAGGTCACATGAGGAAAGTTCTCGTGAGTTCAAGCTGTGTACAATGACAAGGACAAGCTGCATGTGGCAAAAACAATGTGTTTTTCTGGAGGCCTCTGAGTAACAAGAGCTAAAGTTAACTCATTCCTGTCCACTACTCCTGGGGGAGCTTAAACCCATTCCAAGACCAACGCAATGTTTTGAAGAACCTGAGGTCACAAGGGTCCTGTTTTCTTGGGGTTTTCTCACAAGCACTTAAAATTCTGCTCACATGACTCCATTCTTGACTGTGTTTCAACAATACACAACTTCTATTTTTTTTTTAATCTATCAGTTTAAACTTAAAAAATTTAAAGTACAAAAGGTTTGGCAAATAAGCATGCAGATAATTTTATATTTGAATCACAGTGAAAAGAAGGCAAACTACGGGCTGGAGAGATGGCTGAGCGGTTAATAGCACTGACTGTTCTTGCAGAGGACCTGGATTCAATTCCTGGCATCCACATGGTGGCTCACAACCATTTTTGATGATATTTGGTGCCCTTTTCTGGCAGGCAGGCATAGATAAAAGGCAGGACACTACATAAATACATACATAAATACATAAATAAATAAATAAATAAATAAACACATCTTTTTTAAAAAAGCAAACTACTGTCTTCTGGAGAATACAAATAAAATAGTGGAACGCTGACTCGCACTGTGTTTAGTAGACTTTTAATATGGGGTTCTAGGTCTTATTTGAAATTTATAGAGACATTAAATAAACCAGAGAAAGCTTCAGAAGTGCATTATAAAAATAATTATTAGCTGAACACGGTGGCACATACCTGTAATCCCAGCACTTGGATACCTGAGACAGTTCAAGGCCAGCCTGGGCTACATAGCAGGATGCTTTCTCAATCTCCCTGCCCCCCCCCCCCGTTTGTTGGTTTGTGTGTATATACAGTAGCTATCAATTGGATTTGGGGGTAGTATTTTTTTAGTTACTGTTAGATTATGTCTAATTGTTGTATAATGTTTCCGGGCCCGTTTGGGCCTGGAGGCTCAGAACCTGGCCCGCGGCGGCTTTTGTCCCCCAAAGAAATGAATCAGACACTTATATACTTTATACTGTTTGGCCTATGTCTCAAGCACATTATTAGCTAGCTCTTTCATCTTAAATCAACCCATTTCTATTAATCTATCTGCCACGTGGCTCAGCTCGCGGCTCACCTGTGTTCCTTACATGATTCTTCTTCAGGGTCTTCTTCGGAGACTGACTAACTCCACCCTCCTTCTGCCTGTCTGTCCTCTGATTTTCCACCCACTTCTACAGTACTCTACATAGGCCAAAACAGTTACTTTATTTACATCATACAGAAAACATTTCCACCACATCTAATCTAATAAATTATATACAATCTGAGAGGATATAAAAATGCTGGGCAAGGATGTTCTAGCTGTTGTGCCAAAATGAGCTATTAAAAGAAAGGAAAAGGAAAAACTAGAGGGCCAAGGTAAAGAATTGTGTCTGGACTGGGATAAAAAGGATGCAGGTCCCTTTTAGCCAGACTTCTTCCACAACATCTAAAGTCCTTTTGCAGCTATATTGTGAATATATGGAGCTGTTGGGGGTGAGCTATTGGGAGAGCTTGTATGGAATCTTCTGTCTGGACAGAGGGTAAAATTCAGTAAATAAGTAAGACATTTAAAGGACAGGCTGAAAGCCTAAGTATGGGGCTAATAAGGGGGAAGTGTGAACAGGGTACGTGTGGGGACAGAATGGGAGGGACCAAGAAGTCCATAATCTGGAGGAGGCTTGTGGCTGAATCTTCATCTGGCCTGTCTCTAGGCATCATCTTAAATCAGCTGGAATTAGTTGTTGTGAAAGCAGCACTTTCTGAGGTGGACACAGATCCCATCCTTAGCAGCAGCAGAGCTGATCATTTTTAATTTTGGAGTGCTGCAACTGCCGGAGAATAGAGGTGTTTCTGAAGGAAGGATGAAGGATCTGAATTGATGAGACAGAGAGGTAAATAGATGCAAAGGAGTCCAGCTGTCTTAGTTCTGAGTCCCCAAAACAATGTCCAGAATCACAAGACGAGGGAGGAGTTGGATGGTCCATGGCCCATTAATTTCCTTTTAGATGTCATCTGAACTGCTTTTAGGGGTTTGGGGGCATCATTCACTCAGTAACTGCTTCAAGGCTGACAGAAAGGGGAGCAGCAGCTAGAGTGTCTCAGAAGACAATCCATCTAAGGGGCTATGGTAAAATTTAGCAGACAGCAAAAATCCAGAACATAAGTCAAGATACAATACCTGTATAACTTTGTGACGGACATTAAGAGACAAAGTTACAAGAGAAAAACTTTTACACTAAGATGAACGAATCAATATAATGTAAGATTAAATGCAGTTGTACAACTGCCTGGAGCATTTACCACAGTTCTAGAAGGATAAGGTAGCTGGAATAAGCTGTGTGTTTACATCAGACTCCAGCCTAGGAAGCTATATAAAAGAAGTCAGGTAAAGTCAGTGTCTAACGTATAACCCAAGTGTTATACCTATATTCCAAGCTTATATAATAAATGTCAAGCTGCATGAAAAGACCATTTAAAGTTGTATTCCCCAGAAAAAATAATTTTCAGTTTCAATTTAATAATACTCTCAGAGACAATGACTGCCTTGCTTTCTTCTCAACAGTAGAATGTTCGGACTTACTGCCCAAGTCAAGGGTTGCCATGTCAAGAGTACATGATTCATTTTATATAAAAGTTTATATAAAATTAACCCTTTTAACAGAATCTTTTAACATTTTTACATTCACATTCCATATACTCAACCATCATATAAAAGCAGTCAACCATGCCAGATCTATAGTAAATAATTGACATGTAACATGGACTGCATTAACGAAGAAGGTTAAAAAGCCAACTCTTCACTCCTACAGATGCTCAAACCTCTAGGTCACCACACACTGACAGCAGTAAACATATTTCATAATACCATTCTATTTAAAAATAGATTGGTTGTTTCTGGGCATAATTTGTAAGCCAAGATAACCAAATTAGATGAGCTTTAGCAAACATCAGTTATATATAGTGTGTATTTACAAAGTGGCAGTTTTTTATATGAGTCAGTTTGTCAGTTTCACCAAATAGCTAAAGCTTAACAAAGGTAGCAAAACTATCACAGTTTTTTATATGACCCAGTTTTAAAAACAAACCATCTTAGAAGCCTGGTGCTGCCTCCTTAGAGTAAAAAAGGGGATACAAGGATAAGTAGAGGACATCATGTGAGCACCTTAACCAAGATGAAGTAAAGTTACATGGCATGTTCCCTTCCTGATGAGGTTACCAGCCAAGATGGCTGCAAGTCACATGGTACTCCACAGTGAGTCCATTAGGGCTCTTTTTCTTAAAAAAAAAGAGTTTAGAAAAAAAAAACTTTAGCAAATCAAGATTATCTAAACATCCTTTTAAAAACACAGTAATGAACTTAGAATTCCTAAAATACAAAAGTTAGTTTCTCTTTAAAGAAAGTAAAGAAAAGCCAGGAAAACTGGGGAGAGTCTGGGGAGTTAAACACATGGCCATTGGAGACCCCACAGGAAATATTTCACTTGTTGATTGTTCTCTGAGGGTCCTGGCTGTTCTGTGTTCCTCTCTTTTCTTTGTCCCAGAGTCAGGTGACCTCCATGACCCAGGACAGAGACTTTGGAGGAAATTAAAATAAAACATACTTGGATCTGGAGCAGACAGGCCAAATTCCAACTCCAGAACCAGTCTTCTTCATAGAATAGAATAGCACAAAACAAATTTTTATATTATTCATACCCAAAAGACATTTTAATTTCTGTAATACTAATGTAGTGACGTACTTATCCATGACCAATTTGTGTGTATCTGCATATGGACAGACAACCTGAGATGCTTTTGCCCCTTAGCTGTTGAAGATACAAACAGAATTTTCCAGGCTTAAGGAGGTAGACATACAAGTAGAGCGGGAAAAGCATAAGGCAAAATAATTGTGTTATCTCGGGAATAATTGTAACGAAAGTCTGGAGGCTCAGCCTTTGGGCTCTGGGTGTGGTTTTAAGCCAGAGACTTGGGAGAAATTTAAATGAGCTGGGAGATTCATGGGGAAGGAGACTCTGACAACACTACCATTCTGTTTTATGGTTAAGTCAGTTTAGATATTGAAAATTAAAGTTCCAAATTTGAACCAGTAATGGCCATTTGTCCAATGTGTATTGAGCCATATTTGTATTGAAAGGTGACGGAGATTTCTAGTTTCAATTTTACATGAAAACTGCAGTGTATGAAGGACACAGGCAAAAACAGGGGTCAATATCCAGTCACTTAGAGCATCCTCTCAATCTCAGAATGACCAAACACGCCTGGAAGGGGGCTGTTCCTGGCCATTATGATCTCCCAGGATTAAGAATCTACAGGGCCAGTGGATACCTAAGACTGTGGCAGGGTGAGATAGTAAGATGATAAAGGGAAGAGACAGAGAGCGAAAAAGAAAAGACTGCTTGAGAGAAACAGACGGCCCTGCCCGTCCACTCTGCTCGGGGCCAGGGAGCATGTGAGAGTCCGTGAGGCTTGGCCAGGGTGGACTCAAGTAGCTAGTAGCCTTGGATTGCCTCACCTGGCTTTCGGCACCATTATGTTAGGTTATTTAAAGCAGCTGTAGAGAGATGGGAAGTGGAAAGATAGGCTTGGGCTGAGCTTAGGCAGGACCGTGTTTACTCACAGCTAGCGGGTGTCTGTCACCCACACCTGCAGATAGCCGAAACGCCAATAGAAGAAGATGGCATGGGCCCATATTGAGGTGTAAATGACTTCGAAGACCTCAGGGGAAGCTGAGGAATGTAGACTTTTAGCAGGAAACTATCATTTGCTATTTTTAGGATTATTTGATCTAGAGACAGATTGGCTCAGGAGCCCTGCTTTTTAAATCATATATATATGTGTGTATTAAAATATATAAACCATACATATACGTGTGAGATTATAATTAGCCCATTCCTTTCCTCCCCCAATCCTCCCATGTACCACTGCCATCCACCACCTCTACCTCACTCTCTTTCTTTGCTTCTTTTTCTTTATTCTCTCTCTCTCTCTCCCCCCCCCCCATACATATATACAACCTACTCAGTCTGTATAACGTTCCTTGCATGTCTGTATTTTCAGAGCTGACCATTTGGTATTAGATGGTATTGATGTGCTCTCTCCTGAGGAAGACTGTTGCTCCAGCGCTCACCGTTCCTTGGTTGTCATCTTTCTTTGTGGTTCTGAGCTCAGCCTCTGACCTTTACCCCTCACATTAGCATGTCTGTTGGTGTCCTCTGGTTGTTCAGGTCTCGTTTTTTGGCAGCTATACTGGTGAGACTTCTTTAGTGTAGGACATGGTCCCTCAGCTTTTGCAAGCTTTCCATCCTCTCCTCCAAAACGTTCCCTGAGCCACAGATGCAGAAGTTGTGTTGTAGATGTGTCAGACTGGGCTCCACAACTCAGCATTTTGAGGTAGTGTGGTTTTCTGGAATGGTCTTTTGGTTATAAGGAGGAGTCCTCCATGGGGGTGAGGAGTCCTTTAGCCCTGTGTCTGAAGAGGACATGTTGGTAGCATTGGCTAGAATTTGCCTCTTCCCATAGAGATACCTGAAGAGAAAACCTGGATAGATTTCCATCTCAGTGTCCATAGGATCATGCCTTTGATGGCTGTCCCTGTCACTGGGGGTGGATTTTAATAGCACTCCCCTGAGCACCAACACCAGGAGTGAAGAGAAAGCTGGTGTGATTGTCTCCCCCCCACACTGCCTTCTCCACACACTCTGTAGAAAAGGCTCTTGGTGGGTACTTAGCAACAGTAAAGAGAGTGCTTGCAAAATACTAAGTCAAGGGAAAGTGCTGGTACAGTCAAGACCATGACTCTTACTTGGCTGTAAGGAATGAGCCAAGGTGGACAGTGTGAAATACCTCAAAAGCCCGAGGCACAGGAGCCTTACACAGAGCATGCTAGCCAACTCCCTTTCCAGAAATGTCTGTGAGCGGGAAAACTCATGTGTCCTAGGAAAATGAGCAGGTTTATCTCGGGAGAAATGGAGTGAAGATTTATTAAGCAGGAAATAAAGTCACTTTCCAGGGAAATGTACTCTATCTTGATAAGGTTCGGGGTTATAAAGCACGTCTGTTAAAATGCAGCAAATGTGCTTCAGATTTGTGCATCCACACATGTAAAGTTTACATTAAGCAGTGGGGCCAGTGGTATATTATTTGAGGAAAGTGTATTGGTGACTTGCAAGAAAAAAATGGATAGATAAAACAAACAGGTATAAGAAGATGTTAATGATAGGATCCAGGTAGTGGTATTTGCTATAAAATTCTACTTCATTGTATGCCCATGTTTAACACTGGGAGGATCGAGGAGGGGGAATGTGTAGTTGGTATGTACAATGAATGAAAAAATTTCTTAATAAAAAACTTCATTATATTGGGGGAAAAGATTCCATTCCTACGG
Organism: Sigmodon hispidus; assembly: GCA_004025045.1. Lineage (NCBI taxonomy): Eukaryota > Metazoa > Chordata > Mammalia > Rodentia > Cricetidae > Sigmodon > Sigmodon hispidus. The sequence goes on from PVIH01006660.1 coordinate 69,564, forward strand.
CTACACAGTATAACATGCTGTCTTACAATGTCTCTATTTGTCACAGGTTGATAGTTTGATTACTGAAAGCCAACTGACGGGTGCTCTGGAACCAAGTAAAAGAAGAGATATTTACCAAAGGTAACGTGTGCTGCTCATGCGCTCTCCAGGGACTGCACTTCCCTTTCAGTGGTGTGGTTTAGATGTTTAACAAGGAGGCTCCATCCAGTGCTCATGCTTGCTCTGTCTTTCAGTCTCTCTCTCTCTCCCTTTCTCCCCAAAATAAAATAATGTGGAAGTGATAAACTTTTCAAAAATATATGTAAAAATATCCCTTTGAACTGGTCTGTATTTGAACAGAGGATAAGGATGGAATCCTATTAGGAAGAGGGGAGCCCGCTTACGTTTCATTCTCTGCGAGTCCCGAACTTGGTGCTGTGCAAACTTTGTCTTTATTGTCTTCACAGTACCACTGTGAGATGCCTTGAAACGTAAATGAGAAAATCAAATTAGACGCTGAGGAAGGAAGACACTGCATGTGTTTTGGGCAGCTGAGAAATTAGAGTTCCTTGAAGGGGCAGAAGGTGCTCGCTTAGCTGATGATGTGGTGATGAGCAATAATTTCCACGCAGTGATGGAACACAGAACCACACCACACCTGACAGTGTGGACTTGCTGTCCTCATGACAGTGACTGTAAAACTGCTCAGGGGAAGCTCAGTTTAGGAAGAATTACTCGAGGGCACTGGCCTGAGGAGCCCAGATTTGCTGACCTGCTCACAAATCTCTAAAAGCCATTTGTCTTTGTTTGGGGCAGTAACTTCAGCTGTCTTCATGTGGCACACGAAGATACATATGAATAGTGTACCTTGCTGCTCAGAGACTGAATGATTTAATGAAAGTAATTGCCTAGTTCTGGCAATATAGATCTGACTTACACTTTATTTTTTAAAAATTTTAGATGTATCCAGTTAAAACAGGCAGTAGATGAAAATAAAAATGCTCTTCAAAAATTAAATAAGGTAAGTATGATGACTCAAAGAAATCTCCTTTTATACAAATACTTTAAGTGAGAATGGATGTCAGTTGGGGAGCCCCTGGCTTTGCTGAAGGGATGAAGTCTATTCATAGTCAGCTCTGAATTGTTCTTCTAGTTTTCTTCTGTTGCTGTGATAAACACTGTGACCAAAACCAACTTCAAGGAAGAAAGTTACTTAACTCACAGTCCATCATTAAAGGAAGCCAGGACAGGAGCTCAAGACAGGAACTCAGAGGCAGAAACAAGCAGAAACCACAGAGGATTTTTCTTTGGGCTGTTGACAGCTCCCAAACAATGACCTGGAGACTTATCATTAGTTATAAAAGCTTGGCCTATAGCTTAAGCTTGTCCCACTAACTCTCATAACTTAAATTAACCTGCTTGTATTAATGTATATATAGCTTTGAAGTTGTTCTGGATGCAGAATTTTGAAGAAACTAACAGGCATTCTGAGAGGCTGGATCACCTGGGCTACTTGTCTTTATTTTTTTCTTAAAGCAGATAAACTTTTAAAGGTAACATATATCTGCATTAGCACAAGTATGGGATGTGTGATGTGTACAAGTTAGTTAAAGATGATTTTTTTGTTTTATGTTTGAGCAGGTAAAAGGCATCTGTTAACGTTATAAATTTATTTGGATAAACCTCTATCCATGTCATACGAAAGGATAGGATGTAATAAGTCATGAGGACTCTGTAGCCAACAAGATTTATCATATGTCATTCAGTCTCAGAGCCGTTCCCATGGAGAGGGGTCAGCATATATGTCACCTGTCCTGTGGTCTTTCTTGGCTTTATCCCATAAGTCTGTAGCCAAGATCCTCAGGAGGTTTTTCCCTGATCAAATCTGACCTTTATTACTGTTGAACAGAGCCATAACTTTTTTTTTCTGTAGAAACAAACATATAACCTCTCTCCTGTGCAACATATTTTTTGACTTTTGTTTTAAAGTTAAAACATTCTTAAAATACATAGGTTGGTTTAATTTAGCTGATTTTATAATCCAGTGCCTCTTAACAGCTATTGTTTTTATACATTAGCATTTTAAAAATTCAAAGTCAACAAACCACCATACAAGATCTAGAAACCGTGTGTATTTCCCATCTTTATGTGGCTTATTTCTTTTATTACTTTACTCTCTCTCTATATATATATATATCTATCTATATATATATATTTTATTTAAAAGTTTTTTTAACATACCCACCACTGTTCCTCCTTCCTCCCCTCTTCCTATCCTCCCCCAGCTTTTTCCCATCCCATACCCCCGTCCATTCCTCAGAGAGGGTAAGGACTCTCAGTGTGAGTCAGTGTGGTCTGGCATATCCAGTTAAGGAAGACCAAACCCTCCCCACCAGTATCAAGGCTCAGCAAAGTGTTCCTCTGTAGGGAATGGGCTCCAAGAAGCCAATTCATGCACTAGGAATAAATTCTGGTCTCACTGCCAGAGGACCCATGAACTGCGCACACCATTCAGCTGTCATCCACATTCAAAGGGCCTAGTTTGGTCTCATGCAGGTTCCCCAGCTGTCAGTCTAGAGTCAGTGAGCTCCCAGTAGCTCAGGTCAGCTGTCTCTATGGGTTTCCCCATCATGATCTTGACCCCTTTGCTCATATAATCTTCTCTTCCTCTCTCTGACTGTCCTGGGAGCTTGGCCCAGTACTTAGCTCAGGATCTCTGCATCTTCTTTCATCAGCTGCTGGATGAAATAATCCAATTTAAAAATGGGGTACAAGCTAAATAGAGAATTGTCAACAGAAGAATCTCAAATGGCTGGAAGACACTTGAGGAATTGCCCAATATCCTTAGCCATCAGGGAAATGCAAATCAAAACAACTCTGAGATACCATCTCATACCTGTCAGAATGACTAACATCAAAAAACACTGATGACAGCCTATGCTGGAGGGGATGTTGAGTAAGGGGAACACTCCTCCATTGCTGGTGGGAATGTAAACTTGTTCAGCCACTCTGGAATGCAGTATGGCAGTTTCTCAGAAAACTGGGAATCAATCTACCTCATAATCCAGCAATACCACTCTTGGGCATATACCTAAAGGATGCATATTTTTACCCTAAGTGTATTTGTTCAGCTGTCTTTATAGCAGCATTATTTGTAATAGCCAGAACCTGGAAACAAACTTAGATGCTCCTCAATTGAAGAATAGATTTTAAAAATGTGGTACATTTACACCATGGAGTACTACTCAGCAGTAAATAAATAAATAAATAAATAAATAAATAAATGGCATCCTGAAATTTGAGGAAAATAGATGGAACTAGAAAAAAAAATCATCCTGAGTGAGATAACACAGACCCCTAAGGACTTTACTCTCTCTTTTAAGACTATATGTTTAAACTATTTTTTCTATAACTATCTATGCCCATTTTCTTTCCTTTTTTTTTTCTTCAGCATTTAAGCATATTTTTAAATATACTATACCTTTGTAGAGGTTTTCTGTGTCTGGACCTGGTTTTACTAAGCACCTGCAGCATTCTCTGACCATATGAGACAAATCTTAAACCGCCATGTCAGCTGCCCTGTGGCTCAGTTTAGCTCATGAGACTGGAAACTGGCTCCAGCCTGCAGGCAGCAGCTGGGAGCCTCATCTCTGTATACCATGGCCCACCTAAGAGACTGCTGAACTAGGAAACTGTCTGGCTCCATGTTTGTGTGTTTGGAACTTTTTAAAAAAGCTTTCTCAGGCCTTATGTGGAAATACATGCCCCACATTGGGTACCATACATAGACAGTTTTTCTTTAGCTCACAATGACCAGGAGACTTAGTATTCATTATGAAAGTTCTGCCTATAGCTTAGGCTTGTCTCAATAACTCTTATAACTTGAATTAACCAGTTTATATTAATCTATGTTTTACTACATGCTCTTTTACTTTTCATTCTGTACCTCTGACTTGTTCTGCATCTCCTGATGTCTTCTCTGGGCTTCATTCCATCCCCAGTTACTCTCTTTGTGTGTAAGCCCCACCTGTTCTTTCTACCTAGCTATTGGCCATTTAGCTTTTTACTAAACCAGTCACTGTAACACATCTACACAGTGTAATTTAATATCTTGCAAAAGAATGCTGTTCACTGGCCTGCTCTCAGTCCCCTATCCAGCTGCCTTTCTTATCCACAGGCCCACCTGCCTGGGCTGGACCCTCTGACATCAGTTAATAGTCAAGAAAAAGTCCCACAGCCATGCCAACAGGCCAGGCCAATGGAGGTGGTTCTTCAGTTGAGGTTCTCTTTGCTGGGTGTGTCAGTAGACAAATAGGATCAGCCACCACAGTTTCCCATTAGCTTTTTTTTTATGAAGCTTTACCTGGAAACAGAATGGCCAGGACCTCAGATACTAAAAGACTCTTGACCTGATCACATTACCCAGCCTTGCCAATTCAGAAAGCCTGGAAATAGCTACTTACAGGGGTTTTCCCCTTTCTTTTACATTGGATTAGTTGTGTGTTACAGTTTAGGAATACTTTTGTGGGGAGAGAGTACCTGGTTAAGAGGTCTCTTGATAACACAATATCTCTCATCTCAGTGACTCTACAGAAGTAAGATGAACAAGAATTTGCTGTTGACAGACCTGGGATTTTTAAACATGAACCGGAGTTTCCATGTTGTCCAGGGCTAAAACCCCATGAACTAAGATCCCTTAGGACTGGAATTATAGGTAGTTGTGAGCTGTCACATGGGCACTGAGGATCTAATCTGTTTCTTCCGCTAGAGCAGCAAGTTCTCTTAATCACCAAGCCATCCCTATTGTTATCCTTTTAAATAAAATGTATTTAGGGAGCCTGGGGTTGGTTTTCTAATGACACAGGTCACTATTCTTTCACAGGCTGATGAATCTGCACCTGTCGGGAACTATGAGAAGAGAAAGGAGGAGGAATACAGTCTTCTGGAGAAGCTGACCTGCCAGCTGCAGGAGCTTGCTGTGGGCGTCAGCAAGAAGAACATACTCAAGTATGCTCCTGTCACCTTCAGCCCCTTGTCACCACGTTTATGTTTGGTTAGGACAGAGACATTGGGCAGCATGAACACAAATGTCAAAAGCAGTGCAGGCAATTATTGTGTGTATGATGTGGATTCCAGATACATTAGCTCCTTGGGAGATGCAGAGAGGCATCACAGTCTCTGCCCTCAGACTGTGTTCTAGCTGGGACAATAGACTAGAGATCAGAAAAGCTAAATAAACCAGGGTTAGAAAATACAAACACGAGATGTGATTCAGGCTATGTACTTATATCGTTCCCTCTTTCAAAAGAAGGTAAATGTTGTTGAAACATTGAAAGCAGAAACATGTATTTTGGTTGTGCTGGAAAGAACATTAATAATAGTTTTTACAAATTATAGAACAAAAATCCTGTAGGTATAAGCAAACCCAGTAGTTGAGAGAGAAAAAAATAATTATTGAAAGTCTTCCAATGCTGTTCCTCGGCTGTTTGGTATAGGGTCTAGCTGGGTAGTTCAAGGTGGTCTTGAGTTTGTAGCCTTCCTTAATCAGCTGCCTCAGGGCTGGGATTATGAGCATATGCCACCATTGCCAGCTTGTTCTCTGGCCTTTTACACTGAACTCTAGGTAGAACGATGGATATACATGCAAACATTCTAGATTTTTCTGATTTCTAGTATTGAGAATGACAGAGTAGCCAGTGTTGTGTTTACACCCCCATTGGAAACAACTGTAAAATGTGGGGGGAGCTGTAGGAAGACACTGCACATAGCTGGACTGATTGCCTTCATACACTGAGATGTTCAATGTGAGTCCTGCTTTCACCTGTTCCTTGAGTATAAAAAGGACTCTAAGGAGTCAACTAGTAGTCTCACTGGGCTGAAGGGTCAAAGACCACATTTTAGAGTTGTACTCCTCTAATCTCACCACTCAGGAGGCAGAGGCTGGTGGATCTCTGCGAGTTCAAGGCCAGTGTGGTTCACATATTGTGTTCCAGGGCAGCCAGGGCTATGTAGTGAGACCCTGTCTCTGAGGGGGTGCAGGGGGAGAGAGAGAGAGAGGGAGAGAGGGAGAGACAGAGACAGAGAGAGACAGAGATAGAGAGAGAGAGAGAGAGAGAGAAGACTAGGAAGCTCAGAGTTTAACAGATTGTAGAGGCTGGAAAAAGAGACCTGGGTGAGATCTTAGGAAGGCTTAGGAACTGGAAGGGAGGAAGAAACCCTCAAAATAAAGACAGGATGGGAGTAGATGCCCAAGAAAGCATACAAGTAGATTGTAATGGAATAAGGCAACTGTTAGCATTAAAAATACCTTCATTCTAAGAACACAGTGTAATCCAGTGCATAAATGTTCACATTATAGTATCCGATAAAAATTACTAGAAATGGCAGAAAACAAACTCAAGGGAAAATACATAGCTGATCTAAGCAAGCCGTGTACTGATGATAAGGGCAGCATCCGATCGGAACGAGACAGTAGGACCAGCTGGCAAATGCCAGAGATCCATCAAAGAAAATTCAACCAGGAAGAAATAGAAAAGAGATAACAAAGGCTCTTAGAATCCTAATGCAGAGAGTAATCAGCTGAGCCTCCTACAGCAGAAGCAGAGACTGGGTAAGGTAACGTGGTGGATGAGAACTTCATAAATCAGATTCAGTCTACAGATCTTAGAAGATGGTAACATACCTCATAATCAAAAGAGAAAATAATGCCTAGACATTCAGATGAACCAAATGTGAGGATCTGAATAAAATCTGTGGAACGGTAATTTTCAATATGCTGACAAATTTATAGACAAAAAGGGCACTTTAGATGGGAGGGTTGGATAGTAAGTGGGGAGGGTGAAAACTGGGGAGGAAAAAGTCTGGGGTAAAAATTACAGTAGATGAAAATGTAAACTTTGGGTGGTTAATGGCAAACATTAAAATTAAGGAAGGAATCTGTGAGCTCGAGGACAGGCTGAATATTTTTAGTCTTATAAACTAGAAAGAGAAAGGGGAGGAGGAAGGAGGAGGAGGGGAAGAGGAAGGAAAGGGAGGCAGAGGAGGAGATGACGATGATAATAGTTTGGAACAAGATTCAGAGAGAGGGAGACAGAGAGAGACAGACAGAGACGTAGTGTTGCCAACCAAGGATAAATAGAAATTCAAAACCTTAAAAGCAGCCAGGGGAAGGGGATGTTACATATAAACAAGTGACGGTTTGAAATGTTAGTAATTGACATGGTAGTAAAAGAAAATGCAAGTCAAAGGACAACGCTGTAACATCATGAAAAGACTAGAAGATATCCATCCATCCAGAATTCTGTTTCCAAAAACAGCAAATTCCAGAAATTAAAGAGAAAGTCAGGTTCAGACAAACAAAAGCTGAGGAAAGTTGTCAGCCCATCTGAACAGCCTGCCTTTAAAGGAAGCGGTCCGGCTGGAAGGGGCGTGACCCCACGTAGACATCCAGGTTGCAAGGGGCGAAGAGCACCCGCTTTAACAGACAGTAAGAGCTGAGTCTAGTGGTGCTCCTTCAATCCCAGCGTTGGGGAGGCAGAGGCAGATAGCTCTGTGTGTTCGAAGGCAGCCTGGTCTATAGAGTGAGCTCTAGAACAGCCAGAGCTACACAATGAAACCCTGTGTGTAGTTCTGGCTGTTGGTCGGGGGAGACAGGAAATACGGAAGACTAGGCTTTTAAACAGCATACACAACAATACCACAGAATGAAGGAGACGTGATGCTAAGCCGACTGCAGCATGGACACCTGTTCACTGAAGGAAAGATAATGTCGTCGTCAGCCTGAGGTGGAATTGTGCATTCATAACTCAGTTTCCGCTGCCTGGGGAATGTCCACAGCTGACCACATAAGGACCACACATATATATAGTTGTAGTTTAGCAAGCATTCCGTTCACTGATACGGATTGTAAAACTAGTGAGGAGCGACCATGTGTCCTACCACAGCAGACTAGTGAGGAGTGACCATGTGTCCTACCACAGCAGACTAGTGAGGAGCGACCGTGTGTGTCCTACCACAGCAGCGGTACAGAGGACTTGAGTTTAGTTCTGTTAGTCTGAAAGTCTTTTGCTTTTGCTGATAATGAAATATTAATTCAGATAAGACTAATAATTTAATACATAATTATAATACATATACTAGGAAAATATAATAATAGGATGACATGCTAAAAATTACTCAATAAACAAAAATTTTAAAAAAGAAAGACAAAAAGAGAAACAACAAAGTGTCACACGAGGCAAAAGAAAGCCAAGGGCAGTGTGCTTTGGATGTAGCCACTTAGACAGCTGACGTGAGGGTAAGTAGACTAGTATTTCCCTTAAAGGAAAGAGAGCAGCAGGTTGGCTTTGGGTTTGGATTTCTTTGTTTTGTATTGTCTTTTATAGACTAAATTTGTGTACTGCTTATAAGAGTTATATATTAATTACAAATTATAGATAACTTTAAAGGTAAAAGACTGGAAAAATGTATTACATGCAAATATTAACAATACCTAAATAGGCAGTTACCTTAACCAGGGAAAGTGGACATTTAGGCCTGAGTGTTTACTATATAAGAAAGGACATTTTGTATTTATAAAAAGTCAGCTCAATAAGGGGAAAAAAATCCTAATTATATAGCTCAAATGTATGAAGTCAGAGTTGCCAGAGGTCAACAAATTAATTCATGGTTATCAGCCACTTTGACTGATAACATCAGTGTAGACCTCTGAGCCCAATGAAACAATGTGCTGATTTTCAAGTACTGCATCTGGGTTCAGGTCCCAAGACCAGGAAGGCATCAGTGCAAAGAAGTGTCCAACCACATGATGAGTGTGTCAAAAGGGGCCAGCCCTGAATAGCTGGAGCCATCTTGATTTACGCTTCAAAAACAAGCATGGTTTTCCCACCCTCCATCATTAACCTCTGGCAAAAAACAAATATGTTTTTTCCCAACTTTTACAGCAAAATAGCTTTTAAACCAAAAACAACACTCAGCATTTTGTTAGATTGGCTAAATATCAAGCCAGCCACATCCTGTCCTTAACAAAGCTAAAAGGTGATAGACATAGGCACACATTGTCAAGAAAACAATACTATTCAAAATTTAACAAAGCATATTCATGGAAATAGCAGTATTTACAGAAATAGTGGTAGTTTGCCATAAGCTACTTGAATACAGTTAGTGTGTATTTCTCCAAATGGTCCTATGTCCTACAAAAGGGTCCTACCTGCCTCAGCCTCTACAAAGGGGGAACTCTGTCTGATAAGGCACTCTTTTTCCATATTAATGGTTTTCTCCAGAATTAGGAGATGTAAGTAATGTCCCCTGTTTTGCTCCCTTATATGGATCCATTAACTTATTGCCTTTGAACCTATTAGCACTGAATCAGAAGTTCCCAGGGTCTGGGATAAGAGCTGCCATTTCCAGATAAGAAACCTGAGAAGCATCAGTTTCCAAAGAATTTTAGGGGAAAACATTTAAGGAAAAAAAAAATCTGGGAATGTTTCTGGGAATGATCACATCTGTCTGGTGTGTGACTGACAAAGTGAAACTAATATTATCAATATTATGAGAGAGAAGAGAGCATGCAGGTCCCAGCAGTACTGTGCTGTCCCGAGGTCCGTTGATCCTTGCCCAGAGAGAGGCCATCTCCACCAGTCTTGCTTTACGGAGACCCACTGGACAAGTGTACATATGCTGATCTGGAACTAGGCCACACAGCTCCCAACAAGTGCAGGGCACAGAATACATCGATTGTTAATTCAGTGAGCCACAGGTGCCACAAAATATTTATCATTATGCTTCAAAAAATTGAATCTATGTCATGTATATTGAAATTACATTAAAATTCAGTAAGAAAAAAAGTAAAACTCACCATTGTTTGTAAATTAAATTAAACACTTATGTATAACTCATGAGTCAAAGAAAATATTGCAGTTAAAATTAGAACATATTATAAATAAAAATGAAAATGACTTGTGAGTTACAGCTGTAGTGCTTGGAGATGTATAGCTTTGAATGAGTAGCTGAAAGAAGACTGAAAATCAGTTATTAGAGCTTCCAACTTAAGAAGCCAAAGAAGAAAGGAAAGAATCAAATAAATCCAAGAAGGGGAACAAGGCAGACAGTGAAAGATAAGCAGTGGGTCAGATCAACAAAAACAAAAGTCATGGATTGTGAGTGGCCAAGGACTGGCACTGTAGCTCAGTAATAGAACAGTCACCTAATATATATATATATATATATATATATATATATATATATATATATATATATATATATATATTTAATATATATATTATATAATATAATATAAAATATTATATATTTGGTTTGATTCCCAGAATTACTAACACACAAGACCAACTAACCTAGCCCAAGATTATTCTAGAAAGAATGGGTAGAGGCAGAGTTTAAACACAGTGCCCATGCTATGAACACTGTGTAGAGATGCTTGAGCAGTGTGTGCAGGGACGACTCCAGGGTCTGATTGCAGTCTGGTGCCTCAGCGTCTTCCACCTCAGCCCTTCTAGCCCCCTGAGCTCAACTCGGTGGTGGAAGTAGTCATCCACACTCTTCTGCTACTTCTTTTCCCTTCCAGCTCCGAGTACAGAGCAGCTTTTGTCCATACACGCATTCTCCGCTCACTCTGCCTGCTGGGACCTCAAGTGATCCTACTGATAGAGTTGTTTTTCCTAGAAATGAGGCACATAGTGACAAAGAGGAAGACGACTTGACCGAAGAAGATGAAGAAGAAACTGAAGAAACTGGTGGAGAGGAGGAAGAATCCGATGAAGAAGAAGAAGAGCAGCAGGAACCAACCTCCCCCCAACAAGCAGAAATTGTCAAGTACTTTGCTCTCGGGGACTTTGCGGCTCAGCAGGCTGGGGACCTGACCTTTAAGGTAGGTGACTAGTCTGCAGCTTAGCCAGGGTAAGTGCATCCCAAACAGTAAAAAAATCCCAAGAGCTTTCTGTGCATTTGTACTTCAGAGTCCTGAGAGTAAACCTTTCTTAGAAAAATAGCCATGGCATCTAAGTAGCGCTAAGAGGAGGCTCTCTTATTCAAATCACCTCTTCTAAGGATTTTTCCAAACTATCAGCTATAGTTTGATAACTCCTAACTAAAGGTATATTTTATGATTGTGGTGTATGGGAAATTACTCAACTTAGGCAGATCCTGTAGTTTGAAGCAGTAAGCATGCTTCATCTTGTTATAGGCAATCTTTCAGCCTGTCACTGTGCACATGCCTTCACTCCCAGCACCCAGGAGGCTAAGTTCAAAACCAGCCTGGTCTACATGAGTTCCAGGCCAGCCCAGGCATAGTGAGACCTTGTCTCAAAAACAAAACAACCCAGGACTGGAGAGATGGCTTAGCAGTTAAGAGCACTGACTGTTCTGGAGGACCTGATTTCGATTCCCAGCATCCACATGGCAGCTAACAACTGTCTGTAACTCTAAGACCTGACACTCTTACACAGTTATACATGCAGGCAAAACACCAATTCACTTAAAAAAAAAAAAAAAAAAAAGACTCATTAAGGAAAACAAAACAAAACAACCCAGCCCCTAAAAGGCATTTTTCTCAGGCATTTATGTTTGGACTGTACATACATGAGTAGCAGATAGATGGAAAAATATATTCAGGGATTGCTTGCTCTATACCAGAAAGCAAACCATGGGCTTTGTGTACACTAGGCAAGTAATTTCTCACTAAGTCAACCTGGCCATAGACTGCCAGTTTTTGTTTTGGTTTGATTTGGTTTGGTTTTTGGTTTTTGGTTTTGTTTTTTAAGATGATTTTTCTGTGTAACATTCCAGGCTGTCCTGTAACTGCTTTGTAGTAACTGCTTTGTAGACCAGGCTGACCTTGCACTCACAGAGATCTTCATGCCTCTGCCTCCTGAATGCTGGGATTAAAGGCATGTGCTACTACTATCCATCTAGACTTGTGGTTCTTTTTTGGTTGTGAACCTAGCGTTTAATGGCTGAGCCATCTCTCCAGCCCAATTTGTGGTTCTTAAAGAGGCTTGCAACTTTCTGTTGTCAACATAAGTTGAACATTTTGAAGAATATACTAATCTTAGCCTTTGTGATCATCAAACTTCAAAATTAAATAACAAGTTAATAATATGATAAACAAATGTACTATTTAACCAATATATTTACATTTAAATTCAAAGAATTATTTTTCAGTTCTGAAATACCATCAATATTGGACAGAATGTATACTCTAAGAAGACTTTGTTTCTTAATGTCTTCAATGGTAGAACTTCTTTGATCATCAAAGATGATATACCCAGTGGTGGTGGCACACACCTTTAATCTCAGCACTCAGGATGCAGAGGCAGGTATATCTTTTAGAGTTTGAGGCCAACCTGAGCTACAAAGGGAGTTCCAGGACAACCAGGGCTGTTACATAGAGAAACCCCGTCTCAAAAACAAAATGGAATATATATATATATATACATACATACATACATATATACATGTGCACACACACGTACATATTTAACATGGTCTCACTGTGTATCTCTGCCTAGCTGGAACTCACAATATAGACTAGGCTGGCCTCAAACTCCAGAGATCCATTTGTCTCTGCCTACCCAGTGTGGGGATTAAAGGTGTGCACTACCGTAACTGGCTAGTGGATTATATTTTTATGTGTGGATAAATGTCATTCAAAATGTGAGTTGAGATATATTAGACAAGTAGTATTTTCTCTTCAGCGTATGGGTTAATTTTAATTTCACAGAACTGATTTTCCTCAAGGAGTCACATGCTGGCTCTATAAGATACTTTCCAAAGACAGAATCACAAATTCAGTGTTTCTTATATAATAATCAAAGGGTTAGTGTAAGCATATTGCCTTAAAAATTGTAGTGAAGGGGATGGAGAGATGGCTGAGCAATTAAGAGTACTTGCTGCTCTCACAGAGGTCGGTCACGGGTTTGGTTTCCATCTCCTACACTGTGGCTCACAGGAGATCCAAAGCCCTTTCTCACCTTCATGGGCACCAGGGCGCCAGGCATGCATCTAGTACACAGACATGCATGCAAGCAAAGCATTCAGACACACACACATGCATGTCTGTGTGCCAGATGCGTGCCTGCTGCCCTGCTGCCTGTGGGAAGTGTGTTCAGTGCTCGTGCGTGCTAAGTAGCCAAATGAAGTGCTTCATTTATAGTCACACAGAGTCAGTAGTAGAGTGCTATGAACTTTATTTTTAAGTAGGACTAAGTAATTAATAAAGCTTATTTTACTCTTGTAGAAACATATTTTGAAGTGTTTTTAATGAAATATTGTTCATGATTATTGGGTTCTTGTTCAGTTTCTACTCTTTTTAATTTAAGAAAGGGGACATTCTCCATATAATCGAAAAAAAGCCTGACGGTTGGTGGCTGGCTAAGGATGCTGAAGGAAATGAGGGTCTCATTCCCAGAACCTACTTGGAGGTTAGTCTTGCTCACTTATGCCTTTCCTGCTGCAAAGTGTTTCCATTGTGATGGTGATAAGGCACAGAGCTGTACTTCTGACAGGTAGTAAGTGAATGTTTGAGATAGAGGATTAGATTTAATTTTAAAGAGACAGTAGGTAGGCGAAGAGTTGTGCATTAACCGTCTGCCTCCTGGGATGTGCATGTGAGCTCTGGAATGCCCACAATGAAGATGCTATGGAGGTTAGTGCTGTTTTTAAGTACTGTCCACCTTAGTTTTCAGATTGGGTTGCGACATAGGCCACCAAGTCTGGAGGATCTGCCTATCTTAGCCTCCCCAGTGCCCAAAGATCATTATTGCAGTCAGAAATTCTTTCAGCCTTGAGATGAGAGTCTCAGAATAAGCAGCTACTGCACTGACATTCTACACAGCCATTTTTGGATTTGATTTATTTCACCAATTGACCATCCCTCAAGAGTGTTTTCTTGTCTGTTTGACATGCTGGCTGTGGTCATTAGAACCAATCTTCTCATTATTCTGTTGCATTTATTATACTCCTTGTTTCCAAGGAATATCACCCCTTACCAAATCAACAGTTGGTATAATATTATTAATGAAGATATTAGCCTTTATATATTTTTGTTGACTTCCAGCTATGTATTTTTGTTAAGTAAATCTGTCAGTGTCTTCACTTAACGGTTTTGGTTTTATATTTGATATTACCTCTGAAAGGGCTTTCTTATTCCAGGATTTTCCTTTTCTATCACTTTTACTGATTCTTTTCTTAATGTTTAATTTTATCTAAAATAAACAGATGTGTGATTTGTGATTTATTTTGGTTAAACTTGTCTCCTCTCCCACCCCTTGAACAGGATGTGGCTGTGGAGCCCAGACTAGCCTAGAACTCACGATCCTCCTGACTCGGGTTTCCAAGTTTTGGAATTACCATGCCTCACTCTCAAATAGTGAAATTAGCAAACATATGCTACAAGATTTCTCCATCACATACAAATATTCTCATTTATATTCCTTAAAGTACTGGTATTTTTGTTGATTGATTTTGTGTTGACTGAAAATCATTTTGTATGTCTTCATCTTTCCAGCCCTATAATAAAAAAGACAAGCAAGAATCAAGTGAAGAAGGCAGCAAGGAGGGCAGTGGAGAGGACGTGGAGGTGCTGGATGAGACTGCAGGTGGAGCCCAAGTAAAGCAGAGGTAACGATTAGGGCGAGGGCAGCGGGTAGCTTAAAGAGACCTGGGGCGGGGGGCTTGCTAGTAATGCCAGCCTGGGTTAGCCCCAGGCACCTTCCTGTCTCCACCTCCTCAGCTCTGAGATTATAAGTGCATACGCTTGGCCCAGCCTGCTCCCAAGATCTAGACCAGCAGTCCCAAATAATCACACAAAGTCTTATATTAATTACATGCTGTTTGGCCTATGGCTCAGACATATTACTTGCTAACTCTTACTCTTAAACTAATCCATGATTAGCCACATGGCTTAGAACCTTTTCTCAGAGCAGCATTCTCGTCCTCCTTCCTCTGTGTCTGCCTGGCATCTCTGCTCTACTATTCTTCCTAGGGTTTACTTGTCTGGTAGCCACACCAATACTTTCTGTCTGCCTGTCTTCTGGCCAATCAGTGTTATTAAACCAATAGGAGGGACACATATTTACAGTGTACAAGAGCAGAATGCCAGAGCACTTGGCTTTTTGTGTCAGCTATAGTAGGATTGAACTCCGGTCTTCATAGCTGCATGGCAAGCATTTTACCAAGTGAATCATCTCCACCCCAGAAACTTGGTTTTATTTTTACCATCATAAATAACTCAACACCTTCTTAAAATGGAGACATGTGTTGTCACTTTAATTCTGTAATGATTTTTAGGGCATTTAGTCCTAGCTTGGCTTCCTCTAAGTAGATGACTGTTTAGTTTTTGAACTAACTGATGATTACATACTTTGTTCTTTGACTGCCCAGTTGAAATAGGCCTAGCAGATCCCTGCACTCACCTTGCTCCTTTGTCTCCCTAGAACTGATTCCCACTGGAATGCTGTTCGAAAAGCTATCTCAGAGGTTGGTATCTTCTGTTGTGTCTAATAATGTTGACACAATTGACAAGTAAGGTACATTTGGTTTGTTGCTTAGTGGTTCAGACTGAGTTCAGAGCAGAATAGAGACTGGAAGATAGCAGAGATCCCAGCAGGTGCAAAGTGCACATAGCATAGGACATATCCTGCCTTGGTGGGCCCATGATCCAAACAGCATTTCTTTTGAGGTTCTTCTGTATGAGAAGTAGAAAATCTCATCTGTGATATGATTTAGGATTATTCTGTGTTCCTACATGAAATTTCTATCACTTTTGGAAAACTGATATTAAATTTCAGATATTTGAAAAACATAAAAAAGACATCAGAATAAGAAATTATGCATTATTCTATCACTCAGAAATTATATAACATAGTGAAAGTCCTCCTCTTGACCCCATAAACCATCCCCATTAGCAGTGCAGTGATTCACCTTCCTGACTCTACCGTCTTAATTACAAGGAAAAGCTCGTGTGTTCCATTGATTCTAAGGTGGTGTCAGGTGCAGTAGTAACTGTTTGCTCAGTGCTGTAGAACTTGACAGGAGCAGGGACATTTTAGTGCAGGATGTTCTTGAAGTGGCTGGCATAGAACCAGAGCTCTGCACTCCGGTCTCTATGAGGGGGATCATCATTGGAGAGACCAGAGTTCATGAGTGTCACCCTCGAGCAATTGGGGGCTATATTGCAGAATTTCTTACCTCCAAGTCTGTGTTTTGTATTTTCCTCTTTTGAGTTATGGTTGCAGTGGTGTTGAAGTATTACAGAGACAAATGGAGGAATGGAACAAGTCTATTTTATTTTCCTCTCTTCAGCAGATAAACACTATTGAAATGCTAGCCACAATGGGAGCTATTCCTACAGGGTTCCGGCCTTCCATGCTCTCCCAGCTCCTGGATGAAGGTAACATGGGCTTTCAGCCTCTGTATTCTTGTAGTTACACGTCAAAGCTGAATTCTGATTTTCTTGCCATTAAAGATACTAAATCTACCCCCCCACACTGTGTGTGTGTGTGTGTGTGTTTCTGGGTGTAAATGAGGCCAGAGGTGAACACTATGTGTCTTCCTAAACTGTTGCCCCTCAGTTTGACTAGACTTGCTAGCCAGGATGCTTCGGGGATCCCCCTCATTTCTGCTCCAGCCCAGGAATCACGGGTGTGTACTTCCCTGCACTACACCTGGTTCTTGCCTGGGCTCTGAGCAATAGAACTGAGGTTCTCATGTTCACATATGTAGGTGGAGTTTTCTGTCCCTGATGCCAGCTCCCAAATCATGACATGGAGACTTCTTATTAGTTATAAAAGCTGATAGCTTAGGCTTGTTTCTAACCAGCCCTTATAATTTCAATTAACCCATTTCTGTTCATCTATGTGTTGCCACGTGACTCATGGGCTTTTACCTCTTTTCTTGCATATTTTGTTCCCTTTAGTTGGCTGGAAACTCTGCCCTTCTTTTTCTCAGCATTCTTTGTGCCCCAAAAATCTTGTCTAGCTATTGGTCAGTCAGCTTTTTATTAAACCAATCTGAGTGCCATATTTTCACGGTACACAAAAAGATTATTTTACAACATTTTCTCCTTTTTTTAAAAAAATAAAAAGGAAATGTTTTAACTCTAACATAATAACCATAACTATAAACCACAAGAACAGTTATCAGGTAAGAATTACATTTATAATGTCCAGTCCATTTCTATTTGGTATGGTTGGAGAAAATACTTCATCATTTATTCTGTCTTGATGAGTCCAAAGTTCTGTACCCAATCTACTTCTATCATAACTAAGGAAAACTACAACTATGATTATCTAATCTTCAACTCCATCAAAGACCCAGAAGGATGTAATATTACCTTAATAAACAGGAAATGCAGATCAAACAACTTCCCAAGCTATAGAAATGGCAGAGGCATCTGTCTGCCTGGACAGTCACCCAAAGTTCCTCTGTAACATTGGGGAATCCATCTTTGGCCTACAGGCCTAGAATATCTGACAGACTTTTATGTGAAACAGGAATTTTGAAGGAATATCCTGCCTTGTATTGGCAAAGTTTAACAATTTGTATTTTGTCCAGTTTGTTTCTAATACTGACAGCATTCAAGGTAAGAACAGTTTGTTTGCCCAGTGGCTAACCTTGCCACAATGAAAGCAGATTCTATATGGAGGTTCTTTGATGACCAACATCTTCTCTGAAGTACATTGGTACTACCAGGAGAAGAGGTGTCTTGAAAAGCCCTATGTTAACAAAACATTTTAAATGTCATATTTTGTAGGTCTTTGAAGTGTTTGAAGATCACTTACTTATCTAAAACATCTCTGTTTGACCTTGAAAACATACCTAACATGATTAGAAGTTTAATTGTTATAGGTGAAATTATTGAATTATTGACCTGTATTTCTTTATTATCCTAAATAGTTTGTAACAATAACTTTCAAGGACTAGAACTTTACACTACATTGTTAAATGAGCTATATAGTACAATATCTTAAACAACAGTAGAAATGTATATACAGTATATTCTAACAAAAATAACCTTAAATTTGTATCAATATACAAAAATCCATAGCAATGTAAAATATTTGAGACTAGTGGTTATTCAAAAATAGGCTCATCCATTCTACTCTTATATTTCATCATTTTTATACTGTATCCCTCTTTTTCTCTTTAGGAAGAGATCCCTGAATCTAATCGTATTTACTCAGCTTTTTTCCTGACCATCACCAATAACAACTTGAAACCAACCCCCCAAATGATAACAAGCTCCATAACCCACTGAGTGACTAAAACCCACCCACCCCATCTCTTGGGGATGTGGGCATTGTGTTCTTTAGATTGCTTCCTGCTTTCTAGGGGTACTGGAATCTTTGGGGGACCCTGAAAAAATTAAGATAATGGTAAAGTCCTGGCTAGAATAGTCTGTGAAGCTAGACAATCTCAGTTAGCAGCCTGAAACTGTTCTAGATATAGAACTCTGAGGAAACTGCAACAGAGGCACTCTAAATGCTGGATCACCTGAGCCACTCATTTTCATTGGGAACCAGAGTTCCCTTGCTCTGAAAACACATGTACTTTCAAAGGTATCACATATATCTGCATTAACACAAATATAGAGTGTGTGGTGTGCACAAGTCAGTTAAAGGTGATTTTTTCATTTTATGTTTGAGAGGTAAAAGTTACCTGTAAACTTTTAAGTCCATTTGAACTGTGTAATCAAACTGTACACTCTCTATGTCATATGAAAGGGTGGCATGTAATAATAAGCCATGAGGACTCTGTAGCTAACAAGATTTATCATGTTTCATCTCGTCTCAGAGCTGTTCTCCTGTCAAGGGATTAACTTACATGTCACCTGTCCTATAGTTTGAGAGCTTGTTTTTGTCTTTGTTTTTGTTTTGTTTGTTTGATTTTTGATTTTTTGGTTTCCGATGTCTGTAGCCAAGATACTCAGGAGGTCTCCAGTTAAATCTGATCTCTCTTAATCTGGAATGTATCTACAGCCCTTTGTTTTCTGTAGAAACAAAAGCATAACCTCTTCTCCAATGCAACATATATTTTTATTTCCATTTTGAAGTTGAGACATTTTATATAGGTTGGTTTAATTTAGTAGTTTTCATAATCTAGTGTCTCTCAGCAGCTATCATTTGTTCATCAGCAATCAAAGCATCCAAAGACAAGTGGTAGCACACAGGACCCAGACTCCCTGTACTTCCCATCTCTATGGTGTATGCTCTTTTTATTTATTATTACTTTACTCTTTCCTTAAACACTTTATTATTTTATAACTATTTTTTTCTATGACTGTTTATACTCATTTTTTTCCTTAAGCCTACTCTCATTGTTAAACACACTGTAACCTGTTTAAAGAGGTCTTTTTTTTTTTCCATCTGAACCTGTTTTACTGCATATCAGTAACCTTTAATGTCTGCATGAGTAAAACTTTAAGCCTGCCACATGGCTTAGCTCATGGTGCACTGGCAGCTCAGGTGGACAGCTGCTAGGAGAGGTATCTCTGTACTGTGGCAGGCATGAGAGACTCGAGAATAGGGAGCCACATTTTTCTCCATTTTTTTGTGTGTTTAGAACCTTTTTTTTAAGCTTTCTCAAGTCTTATGTGGATATACATAGACAAATGTTGGGCACCATTTGTAGGTGGATTTTTCTGTCCCTCTGCTAACTCCCAAATAATAACATGGAGTCTTATTAATTATAAAAGCTTGGCTGATAGCTTAGGCTTGTTTCTAACTAGCTCTTAAAACTTAAATTAACCCGTTTCTATTCATCTACATGCTGCCACATGACTCGTGGCTTTTACCTCTTTTCTTGCATGTTTGTTTCCTCTCGTCAGCTGGCAACTCTGCCCTTCTTCTTCCCAGCATCTTCTCTGCCCTGAAAATCCTGCCTAGCTATTGGCCATTTAGCTTCTTTTAAGCCAATCTGAATGACAAATCTTCACAGTGTACAAAGAGATTACCACAGCACACATGACAGGAGCTTTCCTTACTGCGCCATCTCCCCAGCTCTGAATCTCACTTTCTTGAGTATTCATCTTCTCCTTATTGTCCCAGTGACGCTGAGGAAGGCCAGGCTGTGTATGGTGCTCTGGGTTTCAGCCCCTTTCCTTATTTCACAAACACAATTTCTGCTGTGTGGTTTGAAAGAAAATGGCCCCCAAAGGAAATGGCACTGTTAGGAGATGTGGCCTTGGAGGAAGTGGAATCCGGCTTTGAGGTCTCGTATATGCTCAAGCCACATCCAATGAGACAAACGACTTCCTTTTGCCCGTAGATCAAGATGTAGGACTTTCAGCTCCTTCTCTAGTACCATGTCTGCCTTTATGCTGCCTTGATTCCCACCATGATGATAATAAACTAAACCTCTGAAAATGTAAGCTACCCAATTAAATGTGTGTCCTTATAAGAGTTATCATGGTGTCCCTTCACAGGGATGGAAACCCTAACTAAGACAATTGGCCTTTATAGAATCTTTAGCCAGCCCTTTAAAGCCTTTCCTCTGTTGCTACATGCCCAGTCAGTATTAGCAGTACACCTAATTCTGCAGCTTTTAAGGGCCAGCCTCCAAACTCCATCCCATTAAGCCCTTTTGTAACAAGACTTTTCCAGAACATTCTCTCTACCTGATGTTTGTTCCCTTGTTCATTTTGAGCTTTTCCAGAGCTTGAGAACATGTCTGTAAGCTGTTGTAAAGAAGAACCATGGTGACAGGTACCTCCTGTGTACCTGAGCTGTTCAGCTTTCCTTGAAAGGACTCCTTCAGCTTACCTCTGACGAATGGCTCTTTCCTGTGTCTTTTCCATTCGTCTGCCAAGGTTGTGTTGCTTTCCCCTGCATGCTTAAAACTACTTGACTGGAGGCAGACTTTCTTTTTGGTCGCCAGCCCCAAATAACAACACGGAGACTTCTTACTATTTATGCAAGGAAGGCTTTTAGCTTAGGCTTGTCTCAGCTAGCTCTTGCATGGCATTACCTCTCTTTCCTCTTGCATCTCTTGTTTCCTCTTTGGCTAGTTACTCTACCTTTCTTCTTCCCAGAGTCCTCTCTGTCCCAGAAAGTCCCACCTAACCTCTTTCTATTGGCCATTCAGCTCTTTATTAAACTAAACAGAAGGTGCTTTGGCAAAGACATATCTTCACTGTGTAAACAAATATTCTGCAACATCTGAGCACCCTTAAAACTCATGCATGGGCTTTATTAGTCCCTCACTCATTAGTAAGCTAATGAGGCAGGATATATCTCTTGGTTCCACTAATCTGTTTTTGGTATTTTTTACATAGCATTTGGCACAGAGCCGGGTCCTCAAAACTATTTCTTGAGTGAGTAATGATTTCTATAATAGGCAGTCTAGTTGTGGCCTGTGATCCCAGCATGTGGAGAGCAGGAGCAAGAGAACCAGAAATTCAGTCATCCTTGGCTACATAGAGAGTTGGAGACTGGCCTGGTAGTTATAGGAGACATCTCAAAAATTAATTTAAAAAATGAAACTATAATGTTTTCCTCAAATATCTAAAACATGATTATAAATTTTTTACATTGTACACAGTATTTGAATGAACCATCATTATCTGCCTTGAGGTGTGTATACACACACACACACACACACACACACATTTGGCCCTGTTCTAATATATATTGATACATCTGCCTTGGAAATGGAATTCTTAGTGAATGCATGGCTTTTCAGAAAGGTTTGCTCAGTTTGTCATCTAACTAAACAGATGGATTTGGGCTTTTGACTTGCATTGCTCTTTTCTTAGAAAGTAAAGGGGATATTGTTTTAGCAGGGAAGCAGTATCGAGCAAGCTACTTCTTACAGCCGGAACTCACAACGTCACAGCTGGCCTTCAGAGATCTACTGTGGGATGCTAAAGCAGGCACGGTAGGTGTGCTCAGTGTTGGTGTCTGTCCTGTGACACGTATGTAAATAGCATGTAAAATGGAGATAGGCAAATACATTTCAGAGGATACACTCTGTGTTTCTCAAAGATACTTTATAATTTGAACTTTGTACCTCAACTTTATTTTCCTCTCTTTTCTATTTTTGTTCCCTCATTACAAAAGAAATAATTCTGTTTATCTTTTTAAAAATAAATTTACTTATTCATTTTACATCCCTGCCACAGTTTACCCTCCTTCCTCTTCTTCCAGTCCCCACCCACCCCACCTCCCCTCTGTTCCCACCCCCCAGTCCTCCACTCTGTTTCTGTTTAGGAAAGGGCAGGTCTCCCATGAGTATCAACAAAACATGACATCTCAAGTTGCAGTAAGGCTAAGCACCTCCCCTTGTGTTAAAGACTAGACAAGGCGACTCAGTATGAAGAGTCCCAAAGCCAGTGAAAGAGTTGGAGATAGTCCTGCTCCAACTGTTAGGAGTCCCACAAGAGGACTAAGCTACACAACTGTAACAAAAATGCCAAGTGCCTAGATCAGTCCCATGCAGGCTCTCTGGTTGTCAGGTCAGTCTGTGAGCCCCTATGAGCCCACATTAGTTGATTCTGGGAGTTTTCTTGTGCTGTCCTTGACCCCTCTGGTTCCTACAATCCTTTCTCCCACTCTTCTGCAGAATTCTCTGAACTCCACCTCATGTTGGGCTGTGGGTCTTCATCTGTCTCCATCAGTAGCTGGATGGCACCTCTCTGCTGACAGTTGGGTCACACCAATCTGGTCAGTTCAGGCTACTTACCCGTTATTGCCCGGAGTCTAAGCTGGGGCCCTCCCTGTAGACTCCTGGGAGACTCCCCTGCCCCAGGCTTCCATCTGACCCTGAAATACCTCCCCAGTGTCCCCCCTCAGCACTCTTCCCCTCCTGCCCCCCCAATCCGATTGCTCATGCTCCCATCCTCACCCACACTCAGTCCACTCACAAAGTCTCTTGTATTCCTCCTTTCCAGGGAGATCTGAGTATGCTCCATGAACCCTCTTTGTTACCTAGTCTTGTTGGATCTGTGGATTGTAGTATAGTTTTCCTTTATTTTACGGCCACTGTTCACTTATGAGTGAGTACGTATCATGTTTATCTTTCTCAGTCTGGGTTACCTGACTCAGGATGATTTTTTTTTTTTTCTAATTCTATCCGTTTGCCTTCAGATTTTCTGCTGTCCTTGTTTTCATAGCTGAATAATACTCCATTACTTTATTGTGTAAATTACCACATTTTCTTTACCCTTGGTTGAGGGGCATCTAGGTTGTTTCCAGGTCCTGGCTATTACAAATAAAGCTGCTATGAACATAACTGAGCAAGTGTCCTTGTGGAATGATGAAGCATCCTTTGGGTATATGCCCAAGAGTGGTATTAGCTGGATCTTGTGGTAGATCCAAGTTTATACCTTAATCATCCTCCCACCCTCAGCCCCTAGGTAGCTCTAGCTGTTCCGTCATTTTATTTTTTTATGAAGAAAGAAATTTTGTTTTTTGGTTTTTTTTTTTTAATCCAAAATGTGTTTATTAAGATGGTTCCCACTCATCTTGAATCAGATGCTTCTCAGTGCTGCTTCCTCCTGAAGGAGCATCCTTCTGTCAGCCTTGCCTTTCCACCTGTAGGCTGACAGAGGACAGTGGAACAGCCAACACACAAGACTACCGCTTGTGCATGGCTAAAGACCGTGGTGATTTTATAACATCCTGGGCATTTCACATCCATGAAGTAGGAATTGGGGCTCTGAACCAGGCGCTTTTTCTTGTGTTATCTCTTTTCCTCTTCTGGAGAGGGATGAAGGAGATCCTTTGCGAGAGGCATGTTCTCGTAGGGAGGCCATCATGCCGGAAAGGGAAATTTTGTATAATCTTTTATGTGCATAGGTGTTTTGACTGAATGTATGTCTGTGTTCCGCATGTGTGCTTGGAGTCTGCAGAGACCAAAAGAGGAAGCTGAGTCCCCTAAAACTGGAGTTATGGATGGTTGTGAGCCACCCTGTGGGTGCAGGAAATGTAACTCAGATGTCTGGAAGATCAGCTGGTGCTCTTAACCACTAAACCATCTCTCTAGTCCTCTGTCTTAATCATTCTTTACCTTAGTTCTTTATATGTAAACAGGGAGCAATTAGTAATAGCAATTCTTTTAACACAGAGTTATTGTGGGAATTGAATGATAAAGAACAATGCTACATATAAGAAAATAAATGTTATGTTACAGTTTGGTGAAGTAACTCTGTTGTGTGATTTTACTTGGGGAATATTTCTGTTCATCCCAGATAAAGAGGGCCCTGATAGACCAAAGAAATAATTCTGTGGAGTCCAGTGTGAGCCAGTGAGTCTGTGGGGTCACCTGCAGGAGCATGGTGACTTGTGTAGCTGTGTTGCTGAAAAGCCACACCCCAGCGACATTGGGTGGCAGTGTCCTCATCACCACTGACCTACAACTTACAGGCAACTGCTCCAACAAGCCTACCCGCCAATTGTCTAGATTTTATAACCCCAGAGAGGGGTTATCTAAGTATGGTTTCTGCTGCTGTGATGAAACCCCATGAACAGAAGCAGCTTGGGGAGGAAAGGGCTCATTTGTTCCTACAGCTCTCAGGTTACACTCCAGCCCTGAGGCAGTCAGGGCAGGACCTCAACTAGATGCCTCAGAACAGTGCTGCTCACTGGCTGGCTCCCTGTGGTCTGCCTTCTTGTACCATCTGCCCTGGGGTGGCACCACCACAGTCACAGCAAGCACATCCCTTCCCAGCTATTCATCTTCATTTTTCTCTTCCCTTCCCCAGAGCCTAAGGGGAGGAATCGGAGCACCATGTGATCAGGGTTTGGGAAGAGTGGTGCAGAATATTAGGGCTTTGTCAAACCCTAACAATCCAAACAAAGGAAGATTGAACTGGGGGTCATTAATGCCACGTCCTGGTACTACACTGTGGTAGCTGTCCATGCTCACACACATCTTAAAGGAATGACTGGAGACTGGAATACAGTTATTCCATAGTCGGATCATATATTTTACCTGCAAGTCCACCATGTTTTTTTTCATTGCAATTTGTAGATAATTAAGAAAAAAATGCAACTTTCAAATAAAGCTGTATGAAAAATTACCTCAAATGACTTTTTTAAGTGTATTTTACTGAAAACTGCATATGTTTTTATAAAATACTTTGTTTTTATTAATATATATATTCTCTTTATTCCTTTGCTTGCTTGTTTTTAAAACAGGGTCTCATGTAGCTCAGGCTGGCCTTGAACTTCCAATCTTTCCCCTCTACTTCCTAAGTGATGCTACACCCAGCTTTATGTTTATTTTCTTAAGCTGTATTTATAAAAGATATTTTGTAAAATGGATTTATTATGAAAATATTAATAAGTTTTGTGCTTAATTTTTCTTTCAGATTATGTCAAGACCAAGTCGTGTTTCCTTGATTCTGACCCTGTGGAGCTGTAAAATGATCCCTCTCCCGGGAACAAGCATACAGGTTCTCAGCAGACATGTGCGCCTCTGCCTGTTTGATGGCAGTAAGGTATGGACCACTGGGAGCTGAGTCAGGTCACCCCAGGAGAATGGCAAAGGATTTTATTGGTACTGTATATTTTACATACATATACACACAATGTATATGCACATTAAGCAAATACTACATTCCCCCCCATTATATGTACACATATCTGTATGCACCCACTCTGGTTCTGATTATGTAGGTTTAACTCAGATTCTCTGAGTTGTTGAGGGTGATATTGGTACATGCATTGGACAATGTAGCTGAGCTAACATATCTAGGGTACTAATGTCTCTATCCTACAGTTATACTCAGCTCAGGTCCTAATTATAGTACTATATTGTTGTTAAATATATACGCGGGTACAACCAACACCTTAACTAAGAAAGCCAAGCAGTGCCACCACGTCTATGCAAAGCTTCCCATTCGATTCCTCCCTGAGTCTCGAGACATTTTCATCCAGTACCAAAAAAAGTACATGATTGTTTTAAAACAAATATATCTTTTATGAGAAAAATGTTTAGTGCCTACATAGAAATTTGTAGCCTTAACTGAAAATACTGGGAAGAAAAGGACTCAAAGCCAGTTACCAGCTTACCTTAAAAACCTGGGAGTGGAAGAGTGGAGGGAAGCCCCAGCAGAGTGGGCGTGGCACATCCCGGAGACAGGTCACAGGCTCAGTGAAGGGAGGGATGGGAGCTGAGCGCCAGTGCTGGGCTCTCTCTGTGCCCTGGCTGAGGTCACAGTGTGACCAACTGCCTCAAGATCTGTGGCCACATCTAAAGGCGCTTTCTTACCCCTACACTTCCTGCATGGTGGGCTGCACTCTCCAGCAATGGGCCGATAAACCCTGCCTTCCTTTTGTCACAGCAGTGAGTAATGTAACTGCTATAAACAGCAATGACAGAAAGATAAGTAGAGAGATCCTGCAATATTTGGTGGCCAGGACAGCCAGCTGTCATTGTCAAGTGAACAAAATAAGCAGCTTGCTAACTTAGGATTAGTCAGCTCTACCTTTGCTGATGTGACCTTGATCACATCATCCTTGGAGTTGGTGTGTTGAACTAAGTTAATACTAGTAAAGCACTTAGGACTGCACTCGGAGCACCGGAGTGCTGTGCAGATGGGCTTGGCAAGAGATGGTGCTTACAACTTAGAGGAGGGTGCTACAGTGGAGAAGGCAAGAGACTCCCAGATGTGGGGGACCAGATGGGAGGGCAGAGTGGCAAGCAGGAAGTCTGAGACTTTACATGTGATGGAGAAGTTCATCCTCTATTTGAACTTGGAAATGTACAGTAGTAATCCTCATTTTCACCCTCTGTACAGAACCACTGCCAGTAGGTGTCACTAGTGACCAAAAGGAGATGAACTGCCAGTTAGTTAGTTAGTTAGTTAGTTAGTTAGTTGTTAGTTAGTTTTAGAGACAGTCTCCCAGATACATGCTCCCAGTCTGGCTTCTCACAAGAACTAGGAACCCATCTTGGTTTGTTTGTTTGTTTGTTTGTTTGAGACAGTGTCCTGCTCAGGCTAGCCTGGAATTCATCCTCTGCTTCTGCTGGGATTGCAGATATATGCTACCAAACCATGTTTCAGTTTGAAGGTTGATTTAAAAAAAAATACTTATTTTTATTTATTTTATGTGAATTGGTGGTTTGCCTGCATGTATAACTGTGTAAGAGTGTCAGATCCTGGAATTACAGACAGTTGTTAGCTGCCATATGGATGCTGGGAATCAAACTGTGGTCCTCCGGAAGAACAGTCATTGCTCTTAACTGCTGAGCCATCTCTCCAGCCCCGGATGATTTTCTTTTACTAATATATCAAAATAACAAAACATATCAAAATCCTAGATACTAACTTATGAGACTGTTTTAGAACAGATTTCATGTTGCAGGTGTATTTAGTAGGAAAGCACATCCTCACACTGCTTACTTGATTTATTCCACAATAAATCTGTGACTGCCAAAAATAAGAAGCTCTGCTGTTAATACCAAGCAAGGATGTGGTGCTTGATGAGAAGGCCTCCTCACACAGCCACTTCTCTGAGCAGTTCATGGAAGGGCTTCAGTGCTCACAGTAGCAGGCAGATACTGGACGGGGACCTCGCGCCTTCAGCTGGATGCTTTATCTTTACTGGCTTTCTCTTACTGGTAGAAATGGAGTTCAGGGCTTCACATGTGCTACACACTGCTCTGATGGGCCCCACCCTCAACTATACGCTTGGTTTTTCCTTCCCTCTAATCCTTTGTTCTTCTGATTTCTTTTTACTATATACACACCAGGGAAGGGGGTCGCATCTGTGCTGTCCAGTGCATGTATCTCAAAAGCTCCTACAGCATGGTTTCAAGGGAGAAAATTTCCTTTCAGGTTCTGAGCAACATCCATACTGTCCGAGCAGTATGGCAGCCTAAGAAGCCCAAAACGTGGACATTTTCTCCCCAGGTAGGTCATCTACTGAGTGAGTTCCTTTTCCTGTGAAGTGTGAGTTCCAGCACAAGGCTCCCGAATGATGGTGCATGGAGCATTCAGCGCAGCATAGGGTCAAATGGAAATTTCTATAGTCTTTATTGTTCTTTTAGAATTTTGGCAAAAATCCCCTTAAAACACGGAAGCTGTGGTTTCTGTGAGTCACTTCTCAGTGGATTTCAATTTTAGGAAATGTCCCTTGATGGAATAGAAAGCAAGAAGGTAAGGTTAGGATTGGAGTATTTTTTTAAAAATGAAATCTTCCAACTGTGCTAATGGCACTTGTATTTTCCTCAGATAAAAACAAAGACAACACCTTGGGGACCCAGATAGATCCTGTCAGGGCTGGGGTGAAGTTAGGGCTTCAAACCTCTGAGTCAGTTTCACAGAGATGCTAGTGAGTCAGGGATGTCTTCTTGTTCTTTTACAGTGTTGTTTGTGGTTTACTTTTTCCTACCTCCAAGGACTCATTATTTTAGCATCCACTCCCCTCCCACTGCACTCTAGAAGCCCTTTATTTCCCTCCCTCTCACTGCATTAGATCTTAACACAAGACGGAGGGTCAGGGAGAGGGCACGGGCATTGCTGGAGGCTCAGCCACCGTCTTGATGTGGCGTGTGTCCTCTGTGGCACAGGTCTTCAAAGCCCTTGTTCCCTTCACAGCTGCCTCCAGGGAGCACTACTTGTCTCTTAACTCAGACCTTCACAGTTTGCTCCCTGTCACTGTGCGTGTGCAGTGTTAAGGGTCCGATTTTCTGTTTTCCCAGGGCCTGAGGATGAGCTGCAGGGAGCAGTGAGCTTCTTGAAGGAAGCTGAGCACGTCACATGCTCTAGTCATGTGGGAGTTTACACGTGCATACATATGCCTCTGTGCAGTACCCACTGCTGGTGGATGCTGGCCATGCACAGGCCACGTGCACTGTGGTATTTAGTCCTTGGCGCTGTCTGGGAGTTGGGTTCTGTGTACCATTCAGGTAGTCTGCAGTGCTTATGAGGCTCCAGAGATGTTGGAAGCTTGGTGAGAGAAGAAGATTCATTCCTTAGGCGCAAGGAAAATTTTGAACAAGGGAGACTAAACCTTGAGGAGTGGGTAGGGTTTTCTAGGCAGGAAAGGAGGATACGGTAGTCCAGGGAGATGGAGTGGATTGAACAAAGGGACCCTGATGTCTGTAAGGCAGGAGTGAGGGTGTGCTGGTCTTTGGCTTTAGTTTTGCTTATAGACAGCAATAGTTAGTGTAAATAAAATATGCAGGGCTGGGGACTAACTTACAGTAGTTGGCTTCTTTGCCTGTTCTAAGCAATATATATATCAAGAAAGTTGAGCTAGTCTCCCTGTCAACAGAGAAACTAAATGTTTCTACTTCCAATCATTGACATGTGAGTCTGGTCCATCTACTTTCAAAGAAGAGTGTGTTTGTTTGTCTTACGTTAGCACTTCCTTGTGGGCATGTATGACAACATGCACGTGAAGGTCAGTGAGTGGCCTGTAGGAGTCAGTACTCCAGTCTCCCTTGTGTGTCCAGGGCTGAAGGTCAAGTCTTCAGGCCCGGTAGCAAGCCCTGTACTCACTAGCCGTCTCTGTGGCCTCCCCTCCCTCTAGTGCAGTGCACAGGCAAGAGCCTCTGCAGACGGATGAGGCTGGAAGCCTTGCCCACTCCTCACTGTGTTCAGTAACTTGGTTTCCTCGTCACTCTAGGTCACGGGCATCTTGCCGTGCTTGCTGGATGGTGACTGTTTCATCAGATCCAATGCTTCAACTCCAGACCTTGGGATATTATTTGAACTTGGAATTTCATACATTCGCAATGTATGTCAAAGTTGAAAGACAAACTGTTCTGATGTATCAAAGGAGAACATTTAGAAACATGTCTGATTTACAAGCAAAATAATAGAAGCTGTGTTAGCTACGCTGCTGTTGCTATGGTAAAATGCTGACACAAGCAATTTAGGGGAAGGGTTTATTCTGGCTTACCGGTCTAGGGAAGACATGCCAGGCAGCAGAAGGAGACCAGCCGGTCTCATTGCAGCAGCAGTCAGGAGGGAGGCAGACCCTGAACAGGAAGTGGGACAGGACTAGAAACCTCAAGGCCCACCCCAGTGACCCACTTCCTCCAGCACCATCCACCTCCTAAAGGTTCTATACCCCAAATCCCAAACAGCATCACCAGCTGGGGACCAGGTATTCAAACACACATGCCTGGGTGTGTGTGTGTGTGTGTGTGTGTGTGTGTGTGTGTGTGTGTGTGTAGGGATCCACACTTAAACCACAAGGGAGGATTTCTGTGTATCAGAAATTGAACTATGAAGGAATTGGAGTGATGATGATTCTCATTTTTAAAAAGTATTTATTCATGGGCACAGTACAGAGGTCAGGGAACAGTTGTAGAGGTCAACTCTCTCCTTTCACCACGTGGTCTCAAGCATCAAACTCCAGTCATTAGGTATTAAGTGTGGCAGCAAACACCTTGACTCACTGAGCCTAACTGGCCTGGTTCTTGATTTTTATGTGGTACTGCTACGTGGTATTTAAGGCACATGGGGTATTTGTTAGCATTTATAGCATCATTGAACTCCAGTTGCTTTTAAAGAACAAAAACTGTTTTATTTCCTAGTCTACGGGTGAGAAAGGAGAGCTAAGCTGCGGCTGGGTGTTCCTGAAGCTTTTTGATGCCAGCGGAGTCCCTATTCCAGCAAAGTAAGTGGGTCTACTATCCTCACAATGGGCAACGTTGGAGAAAACTCCTAGGAACTATCTACCTCGGGTTTATTCTGTTAATATTTCAATAAATTTTGGGAAAAGGGCTTTTTATATTGATCTTAGTGTTTGAGGGAGCATGGGAAAATACTGCACTCTTATCCTAGTGAGAAAGAAATGATTCAGAAAGATGTTTGCATGGGCTGTATACTGAGGACATTCAGTCTGTAGTCCTTATCGTGTTCCTACACCCACCATGCTGGAAATAGAGTCTTGCATTCTTCAGAGAGCAGGCGGCTGAGTCTGCAGTCTTCTGCCTTCCTAGCAGGAGGCCACGGAAATTGCGGTGTCAACAGCTGTAAACAAATTGAAGCCATAAAGGCTTCATATAGCAGACTGAGTGCTATAGCTGTGTTCCACACACAGGGTGAGAGGATTGTCTCCTCATCTCAGAAACCAACAAAACAGTAGATAATCTCAATTTTAAACTGGGGAAGTAAAGACCTGAGATAAGGACATAAGCAGAGAACTTGCAGGAGGGATGCAGGTGGGCACACGGAGGGATGCAGGTGGGCACACGGAGGGATGCAGGTGGGCACACGGAGGGATGCAGGTGGGCACACGGAGGGATGCAGGTGGGCACACGGAGGGATGCAGGTGGGCACACAGAGGGACAGACCGGAATTAGGATTCTGGGTGGGAAGTTCTACCATCCAGAGCTTTAGGCCCAGCTCTTGCTGGGTGATTGATGTTCAGGTTCCTTAGCATCTCCCAGCCTCAGTTTCCTCCATCGTTAATCTGGAGATCATTTCCTGTCTGAAAGCCTCAAGTGAGGACTGCTTTATGCAGCACCCATGGCTTTCTCAGCCCTGGGCAGAGTTAAGAGCCCTGCCTGCTGGTTATCTGCTAACATCCCAGCAGCAAGGAGTGGGCAGATTACCACTGGGTCATTATGAGAACCCGCTTTCTTACCGTTTTTAAAAACCTTACGTTTAATGTATATAAATTATACTATATTACAGTATAGCTTAGGGCTATACTGTGCTTAGTAGAGAAGAAAATGTATGTGTCTACCTTCCCAGAAGTGCGGTCACAGCTATTTTTAATCCCCTCCAGTGTGTGTCAGATGAAGGAAATTGCAAAATGATATGAACACTGTGACTCCACTTTCGTTTATTAAAAGCTGGATGGTGGATCCAGACAACTGCTTTGAGGAGAGAATGGGGAATAACTTTTAACTTCTCTCTGCACATAAAAGAGAAGCACATGGGACCCAGGGGGAAGAACCCCAAGATACAATGCTTACCTAGCAAGAGAGAGGAAGGGAAGTGGAAGGGATTCAGAGAAGTCATATGACCTCATTGCACATTATGACTTACTACATTTGAGAAGTAGGACTCCTTCCTTATTGGCACAAATCATTAAAGTCAAATCACTTTAGTGACGTCAGAATCTTCCTTTTTGTGTAGAAAACCAGTTTGTGCAGTTAGCGCTGAGTAGGGCATCTGTCTGTTGAGACACTGCTCAAGAAAGAGTCAGCAGCGTATTCTCATTTGCCAGTGAGTTGAATCAAGTGCCCACGAGGACCTTTGTGCCGAAAAGTATTCCTGGCTGAGTCTAGTTCATAAACGCCCATGACATGGACCTATAACGTATGCTATTCTTTTATAGAACTTATGAACTCTTCTTGAATGGTGGCACTCCTTATGAAAAAGGCATTGAAGTGGACCCCTCAGTGTCCAGAAGAGGTACAGCCTATGTGTAGCCCTTCCAGGGCTTCTCAGCACCATATAAGCAGGTGAAAGGGGAGAGGTTTGTCTGGATCTACATTCCCACAGGGTTCAGTGTGTGGTCACTTGGCCCCATAGCAAACTTGGCCTGTGTTAGCAAAGAACATCATGGTCATGTGTATGGTGAAGGAGTCTTTCACCCGGTGGTGGCTGGGAAACAGAGCAGAAGGACAAGGGTTCCTGTGTCTTCATAGACATAGCCCTGGTGACCTAAATGTGTCCCTGAAGGTCCCACCCCCAAACCACTACCTCTGCTTTACAGGTCTTAAAAAGAAAAAGAAAAAAAGATTTGGGGGGGGGGGTGTGTGTGTACTTGTGTCTGTCTGTCTGTCTGCCTGCCTGCCTGTCTGCCTGTACCACATGCATGCTTGGTGCCTGTGGAGGTCAGAAGAGAGGGTCAGATGCCCTGGAACTGGAGTTACAGATGGTTGTGAGCAACCATGTGGATGCTGGGAACTGAACCTGGTCCTCTGCAAGAGTAGCACCACTGAGCCATCTCTCCTGCATTCATAGGCCTTGAGTGACATCTAAATCCCAACTGCATTTCCCTCCTTTTCTAAAAGGAAAAGAGCAGAAGAGCAGAGGAGAACACAACTGTTTCTTAACAGATACACTTTCTGCTCAGATTCACAGTCTTTAATGCTCCATCAGTATGGAAATTTAAGCCACTTTTATTTAAGTGTTTTTAGTTTTCACATCTGAGACTCTACGGTAGGAAATTGTGAAGAATGGGGACCCCATCTCAGTTCCTGTTTGATGCTGGATTGATACTTGGCTTAGTTAGGGTTTCTATTGCTGTGAAGAGACACCATGACCCAGCAACTCTTATAATGGAAAACATTTAAGGGGGTTGGCTTATAGATCAGAGGTCTAGTCCATTATCATCATGGTGGGAAGCATGGTGGTGCACAGGCAGGCGTGCTGGAGAAGCAGCTGAGAGTTCTACATCTTGATCCAGAGACAGTAGGAAGTGAACTGTCACACTTCACATAGCTTAAGCATAGGAGACCCCAAAGACCACCCCCAAGTGACGCACTTCCTTCAGCGAGCTTGCACCTATCCCAGCAAGGCCACACCTGGTAGCACCACTCCCTTTGGGGGCCGTTTTCTTTCAAACCGCCACAGTGGTCAGTCATGGAAGCAAGTCAGGACAGGACTCCAACAGGGCAGGAGCCATGGAGGAATGCTGCCTACTGGCTTGTTCCTTATTGCTTGCCCAGCCTGCTTTCTTACAAAGCACAGGACTACCAGCCCAGGGATGGCACCACCTACAATGTGCTTGACCCTCTCCCATCAATCACAAATTAAGAAAATGCCATACTGGCTTGCCTACAGTCTGGTCTTATGGAGGTATTTTCTCCACTGAGGTTCCCATCTCTCAGATGACTCTAGCTAGTGTCAAGTTGACATAAAACTGCCCCCATAATACTTGTGGCAAATATAGAATGAGTAGAAAAAGCGAATTTAAAGGATATTTGAATGCACACCAAATTGCCTTCAAAAGAAACTGAGTGCCCTTTATACCATCCACTCAGCAGTGTCTTGGAGAAGCAGGAAAATGGACAATAAGACAGATACAGTCCTTCTCCATAGCGTGCAAGTCCAACAGATATGCAGTACCTTGGCACTCCCTCACTGTATTGGTTCTGGCTTGGTGCTCCAGACACTCAACACTGCCCCAGAGTGCTAGGTCCCACCTTTCAGAACAGACAGGGCTTTTGAGTCTGTAGATATATTGGGTCTACCTGGATCTAGGTATGTTTTATCAGCTCCCTTTTTTTGTGTCGCAGAGCACTTGTCACAGTGGCCTGTGGGGTTCTCTCTGCAGATGTAGGCATTCATGTCAAGACAGGCACACAGAAGCTTGGTGATGGCTACTGCCTTTCATGCTTTCCAGCACTATGGGCTATAGATTCTCACTGCTATTTGTTTAAATGAACGCCATCCCAAGCACTTAACTCTGCCTCCTTATTCCTGCTGTCTCCATAGCACAAGGTAGTGTTTTCCGTCAAATGATAAGCATGCGGAGGCAGCCTCAACTGCTGGTGAAACTGCGGTCTCTGAACAGGAGGTCCAGGGCTATGCTCAGGTGAGTGGCTGGCCTGACCTCTCTGGGGATAACTGGGGTGGGGGCTTCTTGCTTGACTTTTTGTCTCTTTGAGTACTCTGCCAAAATCTATACAGGCAATAGGATAATAATGAAACACAGATTCACCTCCTCCAGTTAGCTCAAACAGTAGAAGTAAGGCCAGGAGAGATGGCTCAGTGGTTAACAGCAATTGCTGCTCTTCCAGAGGACCTAGGTTTGGTTCCCAGCACCCATGTCAGCCAGCTTACAACCATCCATAACTTCATCTTCTGGCCTCCATGGGCACCTCCACACATGTGATACATACACATATATACCTAGGTTTCATTCTGAAGGGTTTTTTTTAATTTGATGAGGTATAATGCTTTTTTAAAGATTTTTAAACTTATGTATACAGTGTTATGCCTGCATGTATTTCTGCATGTCAGAAGATGGCATCAGACCCCATTATAGATTGTTGTGAGGCACCATGTGGTTGCTGGGAATTGAACTCAGGACCTTTGGAAGAGCAGCAAGTGCTCTTAACCTCTGAGCCACCTCTCCAGCCTGCACTTAAGTTTCTAAATGATAGATACCATGTGAGATAATTTAAATACTCTTTAGTAGAAGGGGTTTACCAGTGTAGTCCTGTCCTAAGGGGCCTTCTTTTCCATGTGTGAGTTGGGAAGCTCTAATTCATATGTAGTAAAACTACCTTGCTAGCAAGCAGTTCTAAGCTTGACAAATGTACATGGTAATGTAATGGTCCTCACAGGTAAGATGGAGAGCATCTCATTCTCTCTTCTTTAAAGACCTTCTCTCACATCAGTGGGTTTCCCAGCCTCCAGCAGCCACTCATGTCTTCTCCCTTAGCACTCTGTGTCTCCCAAACCTTCATACACAGAACGGTACTGTGTAGACTTAGAATCTGCTTTCTTCCACTCAGTGAAGCATACTGGAGGCTCAGCATACTGTGGGTGTGTTGGTACCTTGATCCTATTCATTCTAAATGGTGTTGCCCTTGATGGATAGGCCCTGTTGGCTTGTCCATCTAGAAACCCGATGTTTCTAGAGCTGATCAGTCAGGAGTAAAACTTCTCCAAATTTTGCATATAGTGCATATGTCTACATTTTTATGGGTAAAAATACCTAGGGGTGGAATTGGGAGCTCATGTAACATTGCTTTAACTTGATAAGAAGCTGCCAGACTGCTGTTGATATGACTGTGCCTTCACTGTCTAGCAAAGCATCAGGGTTTCAGTTACTGTGCCTTCTTCACAGTACTTGGTATTATTTTTTGTGTGGGGTGGACCATTCTAAATGTGAGAAATGCTTACTCCCTGTTGTTGTAATGTGGATTTCCTGAGGGAGATTGATTTTACCCGAGTGACATCTCAGCTCTACCAACGCCTCACTCAGTATCCTGTGGTCATTTAAGCATCTCTCCCAGGATCTCAAACTTTAAAACAATCTCAGCCCTATAAAGCTGTAATAAGAGTTAACAAAAGGAAGCATATGAAAACAATTAGCCCATATTTATAATGTGTGACACACACCTAAGCATAGTGGTGCTCACTGTATGTGCTAGTATAATACATGTAAATGTAATCCCGGGATTTGTTCAAATGCACGTGTGTATTAGCTAGCAAGATGGATCCTGGAATTCAAATAGACTATGGGGGTTGAAGGGATGGGACTGTGGGGCACATAGGCAGCCAGCAGAGAGGAAGAGAGCATGGAAGGCAGAGCCTGCTGCAGAGGACCACCCTGCCAAGACCTGGTCACTGCTCACCAGTCTACAGGAAGTGGGGACAGGGTACAGGCAGAAGTCTCAGCAGGTCAAGGTGCATACCGCTGAGCCTGACCATCTGAGCTCCATCCCCAAGGCCCACAGATGGAAGGAGAGAAGAGAAGCAGCCCCTCAGGGCTTCTTCCTTCCCTTTGCGCATGCTACACACACACACACACACACACACACACACACACACACACACACAGAGAGAGAGAGAGAGAGAGAGAGAGAGAGAGAGAGAGAGAGAGAAGGGAATGATAAGATCTTAAGCTTTTTAATGAAGTAGGGAAGTGAAGAAACCTTGGTCTGCCGTCACACATGGCTGCTTTCTGTCCTGGTTGTGCCGTCCGTGCAAACGGCCCTTGTTCTGACTTATGCTGACATGTGAGGTATACTTTACAGTTCAGCCTGTCAGCAACCATTAATAATGTGTTCGTGGATATTAGTTACTCTTGGCTTTCTTTCATTTTTTTTTTCTCTCTAGATATCCATAGAACCTCTAATCCATCCTTCCCCGTCTTGGCCAATCTTCTTTGAAAATTGTTTCTTTTCAAGGTGAGGAAAACAAACGCCTCACAGTAGCAGCCTTTGTAAGAGAAATGTCTGTCTTCACCCTCCCTCTTACTGTCCCTGCTGCTCAGCCGTGGCCAGCGGCTCTCAGGGACCGCTCTTAATGCTGCTTTCTTGGCTCAAACTCTGCTTCTCAGATACTCTTTACTGTCTTGGGATCAAACTGGCTGTGTGGCACAGAGGTCAGGATGGCAGCCTCTGTCTGAAGCTCTGAACACTGCCCCATGATGTGGGGTCCTGGGCAAAAGTCCTCAGTTCCTGTGCCCAGAATGTCAGGCATGTTGAATGCAGCTCACAGTAGGCACAGAAGCAGACGTGTGACATGATTTCCAAGTAGAGATCTTTCTGCTTGTGTCCTCTTGTGCTTCTCAGGGACCTCGCTCCCGGTGTCCTCAGCCTCTCCACTCTGTCTGCAGTGTGTACCCACAGACTTGAGCTGTGTCTTGAAATTACCATTCCACTTCGAGCACCCTGTTGGTGTGATCCAAGTACCAGCTGGTTCTCATGCTATGGACTTAGTGGTGCCAGAGGAAAATGGCCTGGGAGACCCGTGCTGTAGGTTTGAGGAGAAAGCTTTACCCACAGCTCTCTGGTTTCCACCCCAGGGAAGTGAAGACAGGCAGGTTGTCTTGTTCACCTCACTTGCCCAACAAGGCACTCTCCGTGGGTTCCAGAAGAAGGGTCATGGCACCACCCATATTCTCCTCCCTTTCAAAGGTATACTCCACTTCTTGTCCCACCTTCCCTGCTAACCAACTTCCCGTGTTTAACTACGGTTCTCCTCTGCTCACTGGTGAGAGATCCTCAGTGGGGCTCTTTCTGTTATGCCAAGAAGCCATACAACAGTAGAGGCGCAGGCACTGGTGAGAAGCCCAGTTTGGATTTCCACCAATGCCTGTTTTCACCTGAAACCCAGCTCCAGCTTTCTTGTGGACCCTCATCCATCCAGTGTTTTTACACATGCCCTAGGTATTGTTTGTATATCAGAAGACATGAAAATACAAAGTATAGACCTACCTCTTTCAGTTTTATAAAACAGGGGTTCTCTATATAGTCCTGGAACTCACTTTGTAGACCAGGCTGGCCTTGAACTCAGAGATCCACCTGCTGCTGCCTTGCTGCCTCCGGAGTGCTGGGGTTAGAGGCGTGCACCAGCACTGCTCAGCTGACTGGTTCTTTGAGTAGCCTCAGTTTGTAGTGACCCTGTCACCTAGCAGTAACTCCATGTTCAACTCCACCAACATTTGTCCCATTTTCTTTCTTTTTCCTACTCCTCCTCTTTTTTTTTCTTCTTGAACTCTCTATGTAGGCCAGACTGGTCTTGGATTCATAGGAATCTACCTGCCTCTCTTACTGAGTGCAGACATTAGTGGCACCTAGAGCCAGTTTCCAAAGGGTCTTAACATGATTCCGTTTGACCAAAGGCAGGTTTCTGAGGTCCTGAGGAGAAAGATCTGAATGTCAGGAAACACTGGTCCAGAGCAGAGGCCTGTATCAGTTCCTACAGTTATTTCCCTTCTTCTGCTTGATGCATCCCATTCCTTTCTCTCCCTTAATTACCATTCACTCTTATTAAAAATGCAGTGAGAATGTTACTGCTGGACCCAATCATTGCATCTCCAGCACTCTGTTCCTGTTTGCTGATCTCTAGGTAGAGTTAGAGAAAAACATATCTTCCCTTCTTCGGCTCAGCCTTTTAGTAGCTTAGAACTTTCTAGTCATCTTAGGTTTGGAAAAAATGAGAAAATTTCTAAGAACAAAAAGTGAGGCACCATTGCCTCATGCCGAAGGGGGGTGGACGGAAAGGAGTGTCTGCACTGAGGGTACCCACGCCTTCCAGACAGATGGAGCAGGCAGATCTGTAGGAAAAGGGGCAATGGGAGGAAGGAAGGTCCACCCTTCCCCTGGCAAAATCAGTGACAGGTCTTCAGCATGAGCCCTAAGCTTGGCACGCCATGGAGCCCCGCCCAAAGAGGTCACAGCCAGGTGTAGAATATTCTTAGGACTCACAGCATGAACTTATAGGGCCTAGTGGCATCAGGGAACCGTACGTTGTCCTTTGCAGTCAATCCATGAAATCTAGTTTGATTTATACCAAATCAGTATTTTTGCATGCTCAGTGAACCAAATAGTGCCTATGACTATGATAAGACACCCTTGAAATGCAGGGGTAGAAGTGTGTGGGGATGCTCACCTCCATCCATGACCTGTGCTCTCACCTGCTCCT